>CANXYC010498699.1:0-14136 GCA_948193065.1 Aleurites moluccanus
TGATATCATATGTATTGGAGTACTTTCTAGAGCTCCGTAGTTAGTCTTTTGAGAAGGATAGAATATTGATGTATGAATGTTATCCTTTGGATACTCCTGTTCCTCTTTGATGAGAGATGTCTTCTTTAGATCATTAAGGAAAAAAAGAAAGATATGGAATGATATAGTAAAGAAATGATTTATGCTTGAATGGATTATGATATGTTATGGCATGATATAAATATGTGATATAATTGTATGTAAGGTTAAGAATATGTGAGTTCTACGGGTTTATGGTGGCCTTAAGCCTACCCTTGCTCTAGGACCATCGCAGCACTGGAGTTGGGGTATGACAGTTAGCTACTCCAATTTTTTCTCTAATACATTCATTTCGAATATGATCCATTTTATTATGTCTACTCATTCATTTCAGCAACAGACATGTTAGAGATATATTATTCTTTTATTATCTAACACTCACTATCATACATCATAGCAGGACTTATTGTTGTACACTGGAACTTATCTTTCAACTTTAGTGAAATTTTACAGTCGCATAGAACTCTTATGACAGGCTTCTATTTTAACCACTCAGCTTTTATCTTATAGCTAACATCCTCTTCACATTTTTCATCTCCTTGGAGGATTGAACTTAAATATCTAAAATGAGTGTTACTCTATTCAAACTTCATCTATTTATTATAAAATTAAAATAAATAAAATTATTTTTTATTTAATTATTTAATTTATTTTCTTATTTTATATATTTGATTAAAAAATTATTTTTGTATATTTAAATTAAATTAAAATAGATGTTTTTTCTCTTTTTATATATATATATATATATACAAGACTCTTTTGGTCATTTTGTCTATTTTTAATTATTTTAATTTTATTTAAATATATAAAAAATAATTTTTAATCAAATATACCAAAATAAGAAAATAAATTAAGTAATTAAATAAAAAGTAATTTATTTTACTTTTAAGCTGAAATATACAAAAAAAAAAATAAAAAATTATGTATGAATATTCACACAAAAAACATTCATAAATATTTTTAAATATTATAATTTTAATTAAATGAAAAAATAAGAAAATATAGAAAAAAGTGAGAGGAGATGAGGGTATTTTTGGACTGAGAGTATTTAAAGAAAAAAGTGCACTTAGTCCTTATACTTCGATTTCATCAATAAACTTGATCATTATATCTATTTTCTTTGATTTTGCATTAAATTTTAGTAAAATGACCAAAAGTATCTTGTGTATATATATGTGTGTGTGTGTATATATATAAGAAGAAAAATTATCTATTTTTTATTATTTTAATTTTAATTAAATATCAAAAAATAACTTTTAAATATATAAAAATAAGAAAATAAATTAAATAATTAAATAAAAATTAATTAATTTAATTAAATAAAAATTAATTTTACTTACTTTAATGTTAAAAAGTAAATAATTAAATAAAAATTAATTATTAGAAAAGTAAATAATTAAATAAAAATTAATTATTTTAATTAAATAAAAAGTAATTTTATTTAAAAGTAATCTTTATTTTAATTAAAGAAAATAATTAATTTTTATTTAATTATTTTTTATATTTAATTTAAAATTATTTTTTGTAATTAGATAAAATTTTAGAGACTAAATTATAATTTATCAATTATTTTTAGCCCCCATGAAGACTAAGGACGGATGCTAGCGGAGAAAGAGGTTGCGTTTTAAGATTTTGATAATGTTAGTGATTTATTTGAATATTCAAAAAGGAAAAGATGCGATGTGCTCTCCTTAATAAATATAAGAGTTATATTTATATCTTATTCTGTTAACCACTTAGCTGTTCAATATTTATATTTTATTAGATGTTCAATATATATATATTTTTGAAAACCTTATTTTTTTTTTATCAAAAGTATTTTATTTTAAATTAATTAATTGGAGTGAAAAAAATATAAATATGTATATAGTTATATGTATACTAGATATTATTAAATATATATATATGTGTATGTACGCTGTGTGTTATAATACTAATAACAATAATAGGAGGAGGAGTTTAGATAATTGTTAGGCTAGGAAATCATTTATATATATATAAACTTAGTAGCCGTTTGCTATTAAGTTTCAATTTTTTTTTTCTCTTTTTTTGTTGTCTTTCTTTACTATTTTGTTTATCTATCAACGTGGATGAAATATACTTTTAGTTTTTACTCTAAATTCTTTAAAGGAAGTTTTTAATTTTTTTTTATGCATTTGAATTGAATTATACATCTTGCTGCTAAATTGTTGAGGGTTAATTTTAATTGTTCTTAAAAAAAATAGTATTGATTTTAAATAGGTTATGAAATCGTCTTGTAGGGTGATGTTGATATTTTATTTTTTATATATAATAAGTAATTAAGAAAAATCTGGTTTATAATTATTTTAAGTTTTGGAGTTATTTTAGTATATGGATTAATTAAGTTAAATATGTAATTAATTTCTTTTTAGTGAGAGTTTAAATTAATAGATTGAAGGTATGCAATATCAGTTGATTCAAAAATTAATAATTAAATATTTTAAAAAAATTCAACGGTGAAATTTTTATGTAATGGTCTACTAGATGTTAGGTTTTATATAATTAAATATTGGAGCAATCCAACGGTCGGATAATTTTTTATTAAATAAATTATAATAATTATCTGACTAAAAAATTTGTACAAGTCAGTCTATATTTAATAATTCATTGAGGGCTTAACAATGTCCATTTTGATTGAAATTTTACTAAAGTATAATTAAATATGTAAGTTGTGTTCTGTATTTTTTTTAGAATTTTTGAAAATTTTTAAGATAGGTTTGTTATGGAATTGTATTTTTGCTATCAATATTTAGTCGGTTTACGAGATAGTCATATTTAAAACTTTTTTTGGTAATATTAATAAAGTCTAAATGAGGAGATTTTTGGAGGACATATTCACTGATATTCTATTTATATGTTATTAAAATTTATTTTAATTTGGAATTATTTTTGAGAGTTTAGAATATATTATGTCTCTGATGTCACAATGGATACTAATTAAGAAAATTTGAATTTGGGTGTGGAGTTGTCTATCATTTATATATCATATAGAATATAATATTTAAATATGTTAATGCATATTATCATTAGAAGATTAGGTCGAGTTGTTAATATGTTATATATTTATTTAGGTGAAAATTTACCTAATCAGCAGAACCAATAGAATAATAGCTATTGTTATTTGATTAATTTGCAATTAGATGAGCACATGTTTGCTATATATGGTAATTGAATAAATAAATAATTATTGTAAAATTAATTATTGTTGTGTTGTGTGTATTAGAATTCAAAAAATAAAATATTTTATGTGTGTATGTGTTTGACTGCTACTGTGAATTATTCGATATTTACTTAAATGATTGATATGTTATATTTGCATTATTATATTGTGTTAGGATAAGATCATGACTTGGACTTCTCATAGTGCACCTTGGTTATATGTAAGCTATTATATTATTCGGGCTGAAATACCTTATATGTTATATGTGTATTGGGCCTGTTTACAGTGCTCCATTTATAAATGGTACTTGAACTTAATGTCTTATATGTTATTTGACAAGTCTGGCAAAATCTTTCCAATTATACTTAATGTGTTATTATTTATTGAGTGCTGATTGTAAATATATTTAAATGTTAAAGTTGATAGTTGAATTTTAAGGCCTTATTTGAATATAAATTGTGGTATTGTTATGAATGTGGTATGAGATGTTTGAAATTCCTTATTAATTTGTATCTATAATTTAATATGAATAATATGAATAGGAAGTTTCTTGGCTCATATTTCTCACTAAGCAATGTGGTGTATATTCATTGCTCTATAAACTTTTATTTTGCAGATTAGTGATTATTGGCAAGACTACTATCTTTTTTCATCCTTGAAGTCATGCCAGGTCTAGAACATTATATTTTTTAAGGTTTTAGATGATTTCCGAACTATTAGTTAGAATTAGAATTTTTATCAACTTCTTTTTGGATTATTCATTTAATATTATTTGTTAGTTATTTAGACTTAGTAAGATTATTATTTGTTATTCAATTAAATAATTATATTTTCATATTTTCTTTAATTTTATTTGTTTTTGGATTTAAAGTATTGAGATTAAATAAATTTCAAATTAGACGTCTTAAATTCATGGCATCATAAGAGTATATTTGTTTATTTGTAATGACACTATTAGATTTGTGTGGCTAGATTGCAGTTTAACTGCACGCAGGTTATAGCCTTAGTTTGGATCGTGACAAAGGTGGTATCAAATTCCTAGGTTCGAAAAGTCGAAAATCAATAGGTGTTTCATAATTTAAGTCATCATTTGTCCCTTTTTTGCATTTACAAATATGAAATCCCTATTACAAGTGTTACAATTATAGATGATCAATCATTGAGGCAATTTAAGTTGGGTGAGTCTAGTGCTCAGGGAGCAGCTAGAGAAGAAGAAACTGTTCATATTCTAGAGCAAGAAAATGTATGTATTCGAGAGCAAGAGCAACCAACCCTAGTCAGGAGGGAAAGAGGCAAACCTAGGAGGACAAATACAGGAAACACTAGAACTATCAGAACTACTAGAGCTACAACCACTAATGTGGCACCAGTTGACCTGATTAAAATTTATTTTGGAATTGAAATTAAAGCAATATTTAAAAATTAAAACTAATGAACTTAAAATTTCAAAGGGTGCAAATATCAAAACAAACCTATAATTTAGATTTCGTCAATTAAACTTTTATAATTTATAATTCATGATTGATTATTCAAATTTTATGAATAATAAATTAATTGTTCTAAATTATCTATAATTCTCTCTCAAGCAATTACAAAAATACCTACATTAATTTCATGTCTACTCTCGTGATTACTACGTTAATGTAAGCCTATTAAATTTTTTAGTAATTTTTAATCTCCTAAACTGTATTAAAATCTCTTAGCAATACAATCCCTTAGGTTATTGATCCAATGAACTAATGAAATACTTTCTCTCTCGATCCATCATACATCATCTTAGATATTATTAAATAGTGACCAATTATCAAACAATTATAATCTTAGATAAATAAATTAACCAATTTCAATTAAGTGTAAGATAACCAATCAATCATAGTATGAACCATAAAATATTCAATTGACTACATCTAAATTCTAGATTCAAGAAATTTAGCCAAGCATAATTGAAAAATAAATTGAAAACTTTATTGAATTAATAGAATAGTTCAACATTGCTAATAATTAAATGAAATAAAACAAACAGAATTAAGAATAAAAATCTTCTTTATTTGTCAAGACTTGATTTTGATTGCTAGCCCTTTAATTTGAAGTTCTTTCTTGTTTCTCTTGAAGATTTTTCTCTCTAGGCTCATTTTAGAAATTCCCCCACTCTTCCTCTTTTTTAAAATTGAAGCCTATTTTATTAAAATACCAATTTTTGCCGAATACTCTTCAGAAACTGGGTCACTATCAGAAAATCGGGTCCAATGTGCTAAAAAACTAGGTACTAGTTTTTGAGTCTGTATCTTGAGCTTTATTTTTCTGGCGAAAATTGGGTGTTCAGTCCAAAAACTGGGTTGATCCATCTTAAAAACCGAAAAAATTTATCCGATTTTTGAACTTAAAATTACCTTATCTTCAATTTTACCTCAAATTCAAAAACTAAACAAATCAAATCAAATTTTAACAATAAATCAAAATAAAATAAAATTAAATCTACTAAATCAATTCAAAAGTAATTAAAAATACCTATGAAATTTAAACAAATCACCCAAATTGCCACAATTGTAACACTTCATCTTTGTTTTATTCTTTTTCTTTCATACTTCTTTTCTTTGCCAGAATCAAACTTGTTTCTTTTAGTTTCAGGCTCAACCTTTTTTCCCAACTTGATTCAGTCATACAAGTGTCTCCTGAAATTTTCATTGCTCCAAAAAGTCTTTCTTCCAATTCTATGTGATGAGCAACATCATCAAAAGTTCTGATGCTCTCATTATGAGTCAAGTTTACTTTCATGTGCTCCCAATTTATCAGACAAGGAACAAATGACAATTTGCACTTGTTGTTCATCTATAAGAAAATGATTGGAAGCTCCATAATCATATTTGATATCTCTCTCATATGTTGCTTGATAGTATAACTGAGACGCTTCTTATAAATATCAAACTTAATAGTTTGTTGTCTAAGTCTTAATATACTAGTGCCTCTATATTTCTCATTAAGGGATACTTAGATTTGACATATTAAAGGACAATATTTATATTCAAAATCCATATCATCATTCATATAGCTTACCAATGTATACTGCAATAGCATCAGCTTTTTTCTAGGCTTGGTATGTGTTTATGCCACATTGAAGCTGAGTCGTATCTACATTACTAGGAATGTTTTAAAACATGATTTATTGCCTCACTGCCTCTAGAACATGATTTATTGCCTCTAAAACTTCTTGTTCTTTTATAACATATAGTTTCAAACATTTAAAATTTCATCGTTTGAATTTATCCTTTATTTATCTTGACAATTATGTTCTTTGATTCCATTAAAAATCAGTGGTCATATTTGAAAAGAGACATAAAATATAATGTTAATGCCAAACACAAATTTTGCTACAAATACAGATAAAACAATGATAATTTTATTTAAGACAAAATCAAAAATTCATAATGTTACCAATCATCATCTATTATTGAAAGATCAATTATCATTAAATTTATTTCATTGTGCAGATAAATTTATTCTAATATTACATAAATACAGAAACTCTCACTCAATTTGATGTTTCCAAACACTAAAGCAAATAGTCAAACTATGCTTAAAAAAATTTGTTCAACAACCATTTTATATTCTTAAATCTCATATAAAGAAAATAAAATGAAAAATATTTTATTTCAAAGCCAGGACTGAAATCATGTGGACTCTGATACCAATGATAAAAAGAATTAATAGGAGCAAGAAATTAAATAAAATAGAGAATATAAAACTTACAATTTTCTCCTTACTAATCTTGATTATTGTCATGACCTAAAAGTGGAACATGACGGTCCTAGGGTGTGAGACCCGCCTACACAACCGACACCTGTAAAACTATTTTCTATAAACTCATCAACCACCAATTCTATCATTCCCATCTCAATCCAGTACATATTTTCATAATTCAATCTATCATCAAATATTTAATTATATAATTCATAATATCTTAATTAATTAATTTATATTATTTATCTACATATTATACACATAAATTAGTAACTATTATAATTTATCCATGGAGCTACTAAAGATCACAAAAGTAATATACGTATAGAATAATTATATGGCCAAAGAAATCCGGTTCCTCTGTAGAAGTAGGAAGTCACAGGAACCGTTACTGATTACTCATGATCTAAAAATATTAAACCACTAAAGGGGTGAGTTTACAACTCAGTGAGTTATAAACACATTATCATGCATAAAGGCTAGGTAAAAAACATGTAATCTACCAAATGTTCATATCAAAGGTAACAAGTAACAATAAAATAAACAAGACAGTCAAGGTCGCATAAATCAATGAATAAGTAAAATGAAGGAAAATAAAACATAACAGATATAGGGCCTCGTACTCATATAGATCTCGTTAGTTACGTTTTTAGTAGCTTAAACTTGTGAAATGACATAAGGTTGATTAGACCTTATGACTAGGATTAAACCTTTCCTAGTTAGGGTTAAAAATTAATTCAATTTGCACATTGTCAATACTATTTACCCACTACCTCATCGGAAGGTAGCTCTGTCATGTCATTTGGCATTCAATATAACAAACTATGAATACAATGTGGCTCAATTTCAATGTCAATACAATAGGTAAAATCACATCAAATCAATTTAAATCTCAATGTACAAATTTGATGAATATAAGCATATTATCTATAATGTAATATCAACCAATTAGGAAAAAGTTCTTTTAAAATGAGATTAATTTCAAATGGCTAGGTTTATGTTCAATAGGTATCAATGTGTCAAATAGCAATAAACCCAAGGTTAAACATTTGATGGATTAAGAATAGGTTTCATTGAGACATTTCATCAAACATATAATGTGCAATAATTCTATAATAATTTGGTAAGGTTTTATGGTCAATTCATCAAAGCCAAGTCATCATAAATCAAGTACTCAATTCAAGGAACATCATAGGCATTCAAATCCATTTCAAGAATTAAGGAAAGCATGGTAGTATTTAGTAGGAAAACAAGCAAAATTTCAAGGGAAAATTGCCACAAGGCATTCGGCCTATATGGGGGAGTTTAGGAGAGGGTTCTAAAATTTTAAATCATGATTTTTCTATACATAATGATGCATTTACAACTCACCTCAAGGTTTATTTTGAGAAAAATCACCTTGAAAGCCTTATTTCCTATAATAGGCATATATGTGCCTCATCTCCATCACCACCGTCTTTTCCTTGTTTTCTTGTTTCTACAATAAAAATTTCACATGTTTTAAACTCATTTGAATATAAATAGACATATTCTACATTCATTTGAAATTAAACTCATCTATTTAAAATTTTGAATTTTCACATAATCCCTAATATAAGCTTAAAGTCTCCTATAATTATATATGTGTAATATCTGTAATTTTTGTCATTTTAATTAATTGTATGTTTGAAGAATTTAATAAATTGAAAATATGATTATTTGAGAAATTCAGAAATTTTTGGTTTGCAGGATTTTGTGAGGCTGATTGCATGATCTTAAAGAAATAATTTGGTAAAGTGTAAAACATAAAAGTTGTGGATTATGTCTCATCTTCAATTATGTTAAATGGTTGGATAAAATTCTGTGTGTGTGAGGAGTTATGCTTCCTTGAGCAGGACTTGTTTGGTTTAGTATTTCTGCAAGAAATCTGTGTATGTTTGAATTTTTTGGGAATGACTGAGATAGTTTGAGCCAAAGATGTAAACATGAGAAATGTTTCTTTATGTGTTGTGATATTGGCTGTAAAATTTCAGTGGAGAGTGGGATTTCTCAGGTCTGTTTGGATGGATTTTGGGCAGTAAGTCTGGGTGAATTTTAGAGAATCACCATGGTCTGTGTAGTTGCCTTTGTGATTTGAATTTTGGATATGTTGAACTCCTGCATGTCTATTTTAAGTGACAAAAAGAATTAGGGAGTTTAGATGTTTGTAGCTCATTTGCGAGCTGATTAAATATAAGTTGTCAAGGAAAAGTTTCAGCTCAGCAGGATCTGGTAATTGCGAGCCGGCAATGCGAGCTAGCGAAGTGGTGAGGTGAGATTGCCGAGGTGGCAATTGGCGAAGATGCATATGCCAGGTAACATATGCGAAGAGGGATTTGGCGAAGAGGAAAAGGCGAGGTGGCATTATGCGATGAGGCATATGCGAAGTGGAGTTAGGCGAAAAGGGATTTGGCGAAGAGGAATAGGTGAGGTGGCATTATGCGAAGAGGCCTTGCCGAGGTGGCATATGCGAAGAGGGAGATAGGCGAAGCAAGTTGGCGAAGAGGCATTGCCGAGGTGGCATATGCGAAGTGGCTTATGTGAAGTGGCATTGCCGGAGCAGTTTGGCTAGCTGGAAAGTGCGAGTTGGCTTATGCGAGGTAGCATTGGCAAGGCAGATTGGCGATGCGAGATGGCGAGCGAGATTTTAGGGCAGTGGCCTATTTAACCAAGTGCCGAGTAGCGATTTTTCTGCACGATTTTCTTTCTTCTTTTCTTCGTTCTTCTTCAATTCTTCTCAGAATAGTTCCATTTATTGTCTAAGGCATTAATACTCAAAATTAATGCATTAAATCTCTAGATTTATATATTTTAAGGTAGTAATTGGTAGTTTCAGGCAGATTTTCTCAGGAAATCAGTTTTTGAAAAAATAAGGTAAGATTTCTTCAAATGTCATTTTCTTTTAGATTAATAAATTCTGGTAGTTAGAATAGTTAATTAATGGTATAAGGAATTTATTTCAAGCATTTTAAGGTTATACATTGTAATTAATGTTGGAGGAATCAGAAATTATGGACTGTCATGAATAGTAACATGAACAGTAAATTCGAATTAAATTCAGATTTTTCCTTAAGAGTTGAATTAAATTGATGTTGGGAATTAGAAATATAAACTCTAAGATGGTTAAATGTTAAGAAATCATAATGAATATTATTGATTAAGGTAAACCCTAATTTTGAATATTTGAGGAAATTTCTTAGTAGGAGAAAACCAAGGAAATTGAGGAGATAATTGTTGGGCAAATTATTAAAGGAAACTCAAAAGTAATTTGTATTGAGGTAAGTATGAACATTTCATTTGTTTATTGCTTCTTTGAAATAATATGACCAAGCATCCTTAATGTTCACCTATATGATTCTTATATACTTGATATAGTATTATCGGATTATTAAATGACAATTCTATGATATCTTAAAACCGAAAGTTACCATTTATTTCATGTGATTACCATAAATATATATATAATGCAAGTGACTTGGTCAACCTTCTTGGATCAAGTTCACATGATTTCTACTTGTTAAACTTGATTGAAATTATGCTTTATGATTGATGGTCTTGCGACTAATAAGTTTCTTATGAGATTGAAACCATATGACCCTATGGATATAATGCTCTTCCCAATGAGAGTAAATTCATTGGTCTATTGTGCACTTTGGGAACCTAACGAGTAGGGTTTTTACCAGTGTTCCACCTAGAGGGGACCATGAGCTCTAGGCGTATGCTTGGCCAAGCATGCGTTTGCAATAAGGTAGCAAGGACTACCGATGCGCTCTGTTGTGATAGGTAGCATGGCTACTGATGCACTCTGTAGTTCTACCATGTTATTTGATAGTGCTATTAGATTGTGAGCACTTCTGTTCTTGTAAGCCTAACCACATGATGATTCTTACCCATGTTCTCGAATTCGATATTTCCTTTGGATTATATATATATATATATATATATGTGTGTGTGTGTGTGTGTGTGTGTGTGTGTGTGTGTGTGTGTGTGTATTTCTTTCATCTTGCATGTTCATATCTTACTGAGTTGAAAGCTCACTCCTATTCTGTGGATTTCAGGTGATAGTGTAGCTCGTGAGGGAGCTAGTAGAGAAGATCAAGCTTCTTGACTTATTCTTCCAAGAAGCCTCCATTGTAATTCATTTTGAAATATATTTATGTATATTCATTGTATGGTATTATGATACATTATGTACTGGGAGTATACTCTAGAGCTCCGTAGTTGGTCATTGGGGATGATAATATTTTGATATATGCTATATTATTTTGGGTTGCCCTTATCCCTTAGTGATGTGAGATACATCTTTTGATCAGTAAGGAACAAGAGGAAATTATGAAATGATATATCTAAAGAAATGAATTATGTTTATATGGATTCTAAAAATGATTATTAAATGATATCTATACTTGATATAAATGTGTATGAGATTCATGATATGTGAGTTCTACGGGTTTATGGTGGCCTTAAGCCTACCCTTGCCCTAGGACCGTCACACCACTGGAGTTGGGGTGTGACAATATGTGCTTCTAATTTCTTAATTAATCATAATTATTGAAAATAAAGCAAGTTTAGAGTAATTAACTCGAATTTCTTCAATTTTTGAACTTTGCTTCCTTTGAAAGTTTTAGTTTTTTCTTAGATTTTTTGTGAGAATTCTTATTGCTATTAGGTGTTTAGGCTTAATTTAGGGTATAAAATTAATTAAGTTTAAGTTTTGGATGGAAGAATTTTGGAAGAGGAAGGAGAAAAAAATAGAGGAAATGGAGTAATGGTGGGTTCGGCCACTTCAAGAAGAAGAAGAAGAAGAAAATTGTGCCAAAAATAGAATTCTCTAGAATTTTAAGATAGTTTTGAATTTTTTAATATTTATAATTTAGCCCCTTAATTTTCTTTCTTTATAAATTTATCCTAAAAGTTTTAATATTTACACTTTGGCCTCAAAATTCATTTTAGATACTAATAATTTTCATAATTTATTTTTCATGTAAATTTTAGGTCTCGTAATTAATCTGGTGAAATTTTAGGTTTAATTAAGTATTTTAGGTACAGAATTTGAAATTCAAGTACTAAATTGTTATTTTAGCTCTAACTGTTTATTTTTGATACTAGATTGTTATTTTATGTCTATCTGTCTAATTAAGAATTATAAAGTCAACTTTACTAATTATAGGGTTCTATTTATAATTATCAAAAAATTCAGGGTGTCACAATTAGGTGCACCTTTAATCATATACAAATTAAAGTTATTGTTCACCAACTAAATATCGAATCCAAAGAAAAAAACAAAACATATTTTCTTTCTCTCTATAACTGTCTATATAACTCTTTTATTAAGAGTTAATTTATTACTCTAGTTAGTAACAATAGTTGAAAGCACGAGTGTTATGAGAAATTAAAATCCCTTTACAGCCTTAGGATACTCCTAATTATCATTACTAATATGATAATATTTATATGTTTGCAAAACCTTGAGTTTAGAACTTGTTCCAATATATATATATATATATATATAGGTGAGTCCATTGTTAGAATTTAATGTCCCATTGCTTGAAGGTGTAAATTTCATTGGTTTTAAATGGATAATTAAGATTAAGAGAGATTCAAAAGGTGATGTGGAAAGATATAAAGTTTGTCTTGTCGCTAAGTGTTTTACTCAGAAGGAAGACATTGATTATAAATAGATCCTCTCCAGTTTCTTCAAAAGACTCTTTTAGAACTGTAATGGCACTTGTGGCATATTTCGACCTTGAGTTACATTAAATGGATATTAAGTCAACGTTTCTCAATGGTGACATTAATGAAATAATTTACATGGTGCAGTATAAAAGCTTTGTTTCAGGAGATTCAAAGAAAATGGTTTGCAAATTAAAGAAATCCATATATACGCTTAAGCAAACGTCTAATCAATGGTATTACAAGTTTCATCGAGTTATCATCTCCTTCGGTTTTGAGCTGAATGTTATTGATGATTGTATATACTACAAATTTAGTGGGAGTGAGTCTATGCTAGTAATGATATAGGCTCATTACATTGAAACCAAGATATTTCTATCGAAGAAATTTGAGATGAAAGATCTTGGTGATCCCTCTTTTATGTTAGGAATTCAATTACTGTCACACCCCAACTCTAGTGGTGCGATGATCCTAGGGTAAGGGTAGGCTCAAGGCCACCATAAACCCGTAGAACTCACAAATCATGAATCTCATCATCATCAAATAAATTGCAACATCATATATTACCATACATCTATCATGTCCATACATATAATTAAAATCAATCATATCTTTCTATTATCATTTCATATTTTTCTCTTGTTCCTTAACGATCAAAAGAGACATCTCACATCACTGAGGAACAAGAGTACCCAAAAGGTAACAACCATACATCAAAATATACTAGTATCCTCGAATGACTAACCGTAATACCCTAGAAATGCATATCAGGTTTTAGTGAATAAAATTCTCAGTATATAGATTAAAATCATTGAAATAACCAATAATAATTTTAGAAAATCAGTTAGAGCGAAAACAGAAAAATTTTTCGGAAAACGTCGATACCGATATCGCCGCCGTAAAAATAGCGAAACGGACGATGGATGAATTTTTGAATTTGGGTTGAGGATAATTGATAAGTTATATTCATGTGTGAATACAGTAAAAATAAATTTGAGAAAATATTACAGAACGCTCACAAAACGAGCAAAAGAATATTTTCGGTGAATAGTGAAATTTATCGGTTCGAGTTTCAGAACGACTCTGAAACTATATTTATTAAATATTATTAATTAAAATATGATGTTTAAAAATTCACTTTGAGTTCTAATTCCCGATGAAATTATCGGAATAAATTATCGAGCGAAAAAGGACTAAAACCAAATTTTAGAAAATTTGAGGACTAAAGTGTAATTTACCTATTTTATCTTATTGTATAAGCACAAAATGGGCATAATTTCTGCCATTTTCATTTTTTTGCCTGTGACCAATTTTCCTCTCTTTTCTTTGATTTTCCTTTGATGATTTGTGAAGGAAATTTGTTCTAAACACTAAACTAAAACCATACAATCATCAACCAACCAAAATTAACCATAGAAAATCAAAAAAATTGAAGAACAATGAAGGAG
>CANXYC010498821.1:0-11470 GCA_948193065.1 Aleurites moluccanus
TATATATATATATATATATATATATATATATATATATGAGTTAATTAGTAAAAAAATTAAAAATTATCAAAAATCTCTAGGTGTTAGGGCCAAATTCAAATTTAGATAAAATCAAATCAAAATCTAAATTAAAGTAAAATAATTGAATTTTTATCTATGTAATTTAAGTTGAGTTATATTTTTTTTTATTATAAATTAGTTGGGTTATATTTTTTATATTATAAGTTATTTATAATATTTTTAATTAACTAATGTGAAATTTATCCTATATTCGTCACACAACCGTTTTATTTTATTTTTTTTATATATTTTCACTTTATATAAGTGATAACTGGATAATATTATTAGATTAAATCTAATTGATACTTGACAAGCACATGATAGCATATATCCGAGTAATTTAGGAATATAATCCTCATACTTTGAGTATGAGTCCCAACTTTAATATAATATTAAAATTTATGGATTTATGAATCAAATTCATGTCAAGATAAAATTAAGTCAAAATTAAAATTATTGTAAGATAAGATAATTAGACTTATAATAAGTTGAATTTTATAATATAAAATAGCATAAACAATTTGGTTGAGTTAGTTTACTTATTATAAGTTATTTATAGTTTTTATAATTAATATGTGACCTATTCCAAAACCATTCTAATTTATTTTATATATATTTAACAAAAGAAATATTTTTTTTATATTGGAAGTATTTGATTTTGAAGTCAAATAATAAATGTTAATTTATTTTTATTTATAATTTTTTTAATTTTAGACTTAATAATTTATTTTTTATTAAATAAAATAAGTAAATTTAATATGAAAAATGAGAATTGATATGTAATATTATTATCTTATTGGCATATATAAATATAGGTTTTACTTAATTTAATTTCTTCAACACTTAAATGCAACTGAACCACTTATATAAATATTATATATTTATATATATAAATGTGATCCCCATTCCAAACCACAAAAACCTCTATGTGACTGACTCTAGAGGCCAAGAGCAAATTAAGGTTGCACGAGTGAATGAAGGGTTGTTGTTAGGGTTAACAAATGTGGGGTGACCCCACAAGTTGAGGTGGTGTAAGTTTCCATCAAAGAGTACTACCATTAAATCCCCAAAACTCAGAATAATAATAATAATAATATATTTGCAAAGTATGGTTCTGCCCAATTGCAAGCAATCTAAGAAAGCTCATAATAATGGCAGAGCCCAAGAATTAATGCGGAAGAAAAGAAAGGACAATGACATGACCTTGGATAGGGCAATTTAAGTCAGTAGAATTATATTCAATTATATGAACGAGCAAAGCAGTTGGGCAATAGAGCATCATAGAGAGATTTTTTCCTTTTCATTTTTTTTTACAGAAACAAACCAAATTTATCATTAAATTACCATTTTGGATACAATCTAAGAAAATACCACTAGTTTGACTTAAACATATGTTCAAAACTAAATTGTGGGACATATATTGCCTAATTAATAGCAATCAAATGAACAAATATTATTATATGTATGCAAGGATGAAAGTGTTGTATATATATAAAAAGATAAAAGAGATGAGAAGCAAAAGGAAAGAATTGATGTCACTCAGCTTGTGTCTATATTCAGTAGAATGATGAAAAAAAAAAAAGGAGAGAAGAAAATGGGTATGTACTTTGTAACAGAGAGATTGATATTGACTTAGAGAGTGATTATATATATATATATATATATATATATATATATGGGGACACGTAAATGCAAGTAGTGTTTATTGATGGGGACAAGTAAATGCAAGTAGAGAGGGTTTTGAACAAACAAGTCATGGATGATAATGGTTGGATTTGGATTGAGTTTTATAAAATTTGAATTCGATTTGTTTAAAAATAAAAATATTCATTTTATTATTCGTCTTATTATGAGTCGGGTCGAGTAATGAATCGGGTCGGATATATCCGTTTATATATTTATTTATTTTTTATTTTTTTAAAATATTTATATATTTATTTATGTTTTTTTTCAAATATTTATATAAATTAATTTATATTTCACATAAAAAATAATTATAAATTAAAAAAATATATAAATAAAATATAAATAAAATATTAAAAATAAAAAATATATAATATATATAATCAGGTCGGGTTCGGATTGGATATTACATTTACGCGAACCTGTCACGGGTTAAAAAAAAATATGGCGGGTCAGATATAATTGTCATCCCTAGGTGAACCTTAGTTATCCTTTTTTTCATTTGTTAAACTTAAAATTGTCATTTTAACTTATTTGAATTTATCATGTTGCACTATTGAATTTACTGTGTCCCTCCTAAATTTTTATTTATTATTTTTGAAAAATTACTATTTAATCCATAAAATTTAATCTAATTAATACTTTTGTCCCTATAGTTTAAGAAACTTATTAGTTAATCCATATACTTTGATTCTATTAATATAATTGGTTATTTCCGTCCATTTTACTATTAAAATCCTATAAAAAAAACTGAAATATTTTTTATTTATATTTAAAATTTTCAACTCAACAAAAATCAAATTTCAATTATTATTTTTTATGTGATAATTTGCATGAAGTGAATATTACAATTTGAGTTCATGATTTTATTAAATTATAAGATTGATATTAATCCAATAATTTAATTATAAATTTTAAATTTACTAAAATAGTAACAAAATTTTAATCATAAGTATAATTATTTGTCTGCACAATTAAAGTCTTATATTCAATTTTCAAATCAATAGTATTAAAAATTTTATCATAAAATCCACAGATAGATTGATAGAAATTCTTAGACTAGTATTTAGCAAATAAAGAGGGAAAATAATAAAATTTGAGAGAATTATTTTTCAGACAATACAATTATGTTCAGCTTCTATTATTTTATGCGTCCGCCCTTAACTAGGTCAATAATTTACTATATAAATAATGATGTTAAATTCTATTAAAATAAAATTATTCCTCTATTTCTAAAATTTTTGGATCCATCCTTGCTAATAGAGTTTTATGACTGTCAACTTTAAAAGCTAACTATTAAGGTTAGAAAATCCAATTATATATAAATTTATTCAATATATTATATTTAGTCAATATGAGATATATTCTTAAACTTAATTTTTTATTCCTTTTCATTTAATTATTTTTATATGTCTTAGCAATATTTTCTCAACTAAATAATAATGATACTCATATATAAGGAACTTCTTTTTGGATTTATTCTCCATATAATACAACAATTTAAAACATATAGAATAATTGACTATAATGGTGATCATATCAATATCATATATAATTAAAAATCATTCATCTTTATATATATATATATATATATATATATATATATATATATATTTCTCGGGTGCTTTAGTGTCACGTTCAAAAAATAAAATATGACTGTCTTAGGGTGTGAGACCCGCCTATACAACCAACAACTGTAGAACCCCAGCTATAAACTCATTAACCACCTGTTTTCATATTTCATCCCTATCTCAATCTCAACACATATTTTTCATATTTTAAATCATCATCAAACATTTAATTATATAATACATAATATGCTAATTAATTAATTTACATTATTCATCTACATATTATACATATAAACTACTAACTCATCTAGTTTAACCATGAAGCTACTATAAGATTACAAAAGAAACAATGTTTAGAATATTTACATAGCAAAAAGGAATAAGGTTCCTATGAAGAAGAAGGAAAGCTTCAAGAATCGTTATTGCCTATTCTTGACCTAAAAATGTTAAACTACTAAAAAGTGAGTATTACTATTTAATAAGCTATAAATATATTACTATGCAATAGGATTAGGTAAAAAATAAGATAATCCACCAAATGTTCATATCAAAGATAATAGGTAAGCAAGTGAACAAATCATAAAATTTTGGTCACATAATAGAATGAATAGGCATTATGGAAAGGAATAAAACATAAAAGACATAGGGTCCCGTGCTTGTAAAAATCTCATTATCTATATTCTTAGTAGCTTTACCTTGTGAAATGACATAAGGTTGATCAGACCTTATAATTAGGATTTAACCCTTCCTAACTAGGGGTTAATAAATTAATCAATGTGCACATTGTCGATGATTCTCACCCATTACCCCATTGGATGATAGTTATGTCATGTTATAAGATATTCAACTCAATAAAGGCTATGGATTCAAGAATGCTCAATTATGATATCAACGTTGTAAGCAAAATCATATCATAAATCAAATTCTCAATAAACAAACATAGTAAAGTAACTTCAATGTAATAATATTCAATAATATTCAAGAAGCAAATTTTCTCATGAAATAGAATCAAAGTTATTTGGTTAGGCTAGGTTTCAATATTATTTATGTCAAGGTTTCAAATGGTGACAAACTTTAATTGAAACACTTGGTGGATTTTATTTTGGTTTCATTGAAATATTTTGTCAAACACTTTGTGGGCATTATTTTAACAACCAAAATGTAAAGTTTTTGGGCAATGTTAACTAGGCCAATTCAATTGTTTAACAAGAACACAATCACATTGAAGCAATTAAGGTTCAACTTATTCAAATACTAAGTAAATAGGCTAAAGTATAGGATGGAAAAACAAACAAACCCAAAGAGAAAAATTCCCTTGAGTAATTCAGCCAACATGTTGGAATATGGTGGGGATTTCCATAATTTCAAATATGATGATTTTTATGCATAATAATATATCCATAACTCATATTGATTGTTATTTGAAGCAAAAACACCTTTAAAGTACCAAAATTCACCTTAGGTCAATTTGCTCTTCACCACCTTCACCACCATTCTTTCTTTGATTTCTTGATTCTACAATATATATTTAGCATGTTTTAGACTTAAATTAATATAGATAACTTAATTCTAAATTTAGTTTGAATTAAATACATCTAATTCAAAATTTAGGTTTTAACATAATCTTCAATTCAAGTTTAAATCCACCCATATTCAAATTTATACTTTTATTTACTTAATTAAACACACACACACACACACACACACACACACACACATATATATATATATATATATATATATATCATTCTAATCTTTTTTAATGAAATAGAAGTAAGTTTAGATCATTTACCTCAAGTGTCTTCAAATTCTCAACTTAACTCCCTTTGAAGAATTTGAATTTCTTTAAGATTTTTGATAGTCATTTTGATAGCTACTAAGTGTTTTAGGTTTAAAATTAATGTAGTGGTAATTAGGTTTTAATTTGGATGAGATTTCATGGTTGAATTTTTAGTTAGAAATGAAAAAAAATGGAAGTGAGAAAAGAAATGGAGATTCGGCCATGTAGGGGGAAGAAGAATAAATTCTGGAGTTTTGTGAAATTTTGTAGAATTAGAAGATATTTATGAAGTTTTAATAAATGCACTTTAACCCCTCAACTTTTATTATTTATAAATTAATCCCAAAACTTTTAATATTTACACTTTGACCTCAAATTTCACTTTGGATACTACTACCTTTCATAATTTTTATTTCATAGAAATTTTAGATATTACAATTTATTTGGTGAAATTCTATATTTAGTTATGTAATTTAGATATAAAATTTAAATTTTAGATATTAAAATTTTATTTTATTTTAAACTATTTATTTAGGTACTAAATTATTATTTTATATTTAATTGTCTAATTAAATATTAAAAAATTAATTATACTAATTATAGAATCTTATATGTAATTATTGAAAATTTTGTGGTGTCATGTTAAGTTGCTTAGTATATATATTACAATTAAGGGGGTCAAATCAATTCCAATGCAAACCAAACTTTTCAATTATATATAAAACAATCCACATGGCTTTTTTATGATATGTGCTTTTCTTGAATATGTCCTGCCTCCTATAAGATATAAATCATTTCTTTGATATTTGTAATTGAAAAGCCACGTGGGTTGTTTCTATATCATTGAAAAGTTGGTTTAAAATGAAATTGACTTGACTATAGTGCTTTGTAATATGTATACTAAATAACTTAATTTGAGCACCCAATAATATGTATTGTTAGTATGACAATAATTACAAAAGAAAAGAGTGTGTTATGAGTGATAATTAAGAAATTAACAACAAACTTATTGTGTTAATAATTTAAAAATAGTATTGGAAAATAGAGTGATTAAATACATTTTAAAACTTTTAAATACATTTTCATCTATTTGTTTATATTATAAAAACTATATTTTATACACAATATTTTTTAAGTCAACATATCATAATTATTAATTATATATAGTATACTCTCTCTCAGGGAACAAAAATAGATTTTTTCTAAGAATTAATATATATTTAATTCATGTTAATCACTTTATAATTAGTTTATTATATTGCATTAAATTTTATTTTTTAATAATCTTTAATTATATTGTACGATTCAATGTTATTTCATTCAATATAATAACAACTTCTAGATTTACATTTTTGGTGTATAAGTTAGTTAAAATATAGTTTTAATATTTTAATTTTTATAGCAATACAAGTTTTATAATACAATAAAAATTAAATAGTTATTTATGAAATATAAAAAAAAACTTTATTAAAGAAATTAATAATTATAACTCAAATATATTTTATAGAAATTTATACTTGGCTTTATTTGGTAATGAGGGGTAATTAGGTAATTTAGAGAGTGTAGGTTATTTAATAATATTTTTATTTGATCATTTTAACCACAAAAAATTGAATCAAGGTAATGTGGTAATAACCACTATTTGGTTATGTATTGATATTTATTTTTATAATATTTCAATGTGATGTGAGATAATCTCAACACTTATTTTTTAAATGATAACTGATCTGGTTCAGTTTCCCCTTCAATTTAAATTGATTTTGATATTTTGATGGGTTACTAGCCCACATGTCATTTAGTTTTTGATCTAGGTAGTTAATTTAGTGAGATATTAACCCACTGAGAATTATGTATTGTCATTTAGTTTTTGATATGAGTAGTTAATTTGGTGAGATACTAGCTGCTGGTAATTCTATATTTTGATAAATCAGGATTAAATTCCGCTCTGATATCATATGGAAATTTATATTTAGCTTTATTTGGTAATAAGGGGGTAATTAGGTAATTTAGAGAGAATGTAGGTTATTTAGTAATATTTTTATTTAATCACTTTAATCACAAAAACTTAAATCAAATAAATATGATAAAAATCACTATTTGGTTACGTATTGATATTAATTTTTATAATATTTCAATGTAGGATAATCTCAATAATATTGTATAGGTGTGAGTAGTATTATCATTTATATAGTGAAAAAATGTAATGAAATCTAATTAACCATGCCCTTAGAAAAACATGTCGTTTTTTAATCTCTTCCATTAATTGGTAATTAAGAAAATTAGCAGACATCAAAATGAAGAAGTGAAAAAGAAAACGAGGTCTATACTTAATTATTAGGAGATACATACAATTAGCTTGTAAACTATAATTGCTCCATTGGAAATTAAATCTTATTTCTTTTGAAACGCTCAATCATAAGAAATATTGTTAAAAGAAATCGTTACTTCTCCTACATGATTAATGATCGACTTGATTAGCACTAAAAAAAAAATTGAGTTTTAGCGATGAATTTTTCTGACACTAAAAAATTAAAATTCATTGCTAATTTAAATTAGCGACAGATATTATCTGTCATTTAAAAACTCATTGCTGTTTAAATAGCGATAGAAAAATGCTATGTTTCTATTTTTATCACTAAATTTAGCAACATGCAATATTTATTGCTAATTTTATGGCAAAAAAAAAAAAAAAACCTAAATTTTGCTGTTATGTGAGAAATTCGTCGCTAATTTCGGTCACAAAATTAAAAAGAATAATTTTTCATACATATTATTTATTTATTTAAAATATATCATTTATTTATCTGTATTATAATTATTACTTAATTAACTTGTAAACTATAATTGCTCCATTGGAAATTAAATCTTATTTCTTTTGAAACGCTCAATCATAAGAAATATTGTTAAAGAAATCGTTACTTCTCCTACATGATTATAAGATCGACTTGATTATCACTAAAAAAAAAATTGAGTTTTAGTGATGAATTTTTCTGACACTAAAAAATTAAAATTCATTGCTAATTTAAATTAGCGACAGATATTATCTGTCATTTAAAAACTCATTGCTGTTTAAATAGTGATAGAAAAATGCTCTGTTTCTATTTTATCACTAAATTTAGCAACATGCAATATTTATTGCTAATTTTATCGCAAAAAAAAAAAACTCTAAATTTTGCTGTCATGCGAGAAATTCGTCGCTAATTTTGGTCACAAAATTAAAAAGAATAATTTTTCATACATATTATTTATTTATTTAAAATATATTATTCATTTATCTGTATTATAATTATTACATTAATTATTATTTTTAATTATTATTTAAATAATTATATTAAATCACAAAAATTAATAGATCACACAATTAATCAAAGTACACATAATTTTATATATATTAAATCACACAAAATCCAGTTCACATACATTAAATTATGAAATTAATCTAGAAGCATAAAATAATACTGAGTATCAACTATGCCAGCAACTCTTGGGGCTGAACACAACTTTTGAAGTATAAAACATTGATTAATCCTCCATTCATATATATATATATATATATATATATATTTGATTCACTTACTTCAAAATAAATGAAACATTGACTAAGGGTTCTACATATTACAGGTACATAAATGGTTATTTACATCTTAAATTTAAAACTCTTTCAACAACTGCATATAATTATTATAGGGTACCAGATTCAAAAATCACCAAATTTGGTGATCTTTGCAAAATGGTCACAAAAAAAAATTTGCCCATGAATACCTAAAATTTTATTTTTTTTACATTGGGTGATCATCTACCGAAATCTTAACATAAAAAATTGACGTAGGGTGATATCTCATCGCCTCCAACTGACCTCACCAACCACGTAAGATCTACTCAACTTACATACTAAAAAATATCAAATTTAATGTTTTTGAGGTTATATATATATATATATATAATGATTCTTTTAGTTATATTTTTTTCATTTCAAAATATTCTTTTAATTTTTATCAAAATATTCTTTTAATTGTTTTTACTAATATTCTTGTAATTATTTTTTATTTTTTATCAAAATATTCTTTTAATTTTTCTAAGTGAAAATATTCTTTTAATTTAAATTTTATATAATTTTCATAAATTCAAATAATAAATTTTTCCTAAAAATTAATCTATGAATCTATCACGTCGCAATTTTAGAATATGATAGTCTTAGAGTGTAGGAATAGTCAGGCTACTAATACTCGTAAAACCCTTACCCATTCAATTAATAATTGAATCATTAATTATTAAATATTAATTTTGACAGAGTCTCTCATGTAATTTCAAGGTAATTCCCAACTCAACATTTCAATAATTTCTCAAAGTTCACAACCTGCATAGAAATTTACACTCTTTATAGTTCACCATCCTTATATCATCAATTTCACAATTCAAATAAGCATATATAACACTTCTATATTTATTCTTTTATTATGTTTCAATAGCTTATTCATGTTTTATTATTTCTTTTCATTATCATTAATTACATATGATTTCATATTTCATCAAGTCATTAATTAAGTTCCTGATAATAACTCATATGTCATTTTAATATAATATTCATATACACATACCAAACTTTTAAAATTCTCAAAATAAAACTCTAACATGAGTTAAGTACGACTAGCTAAACTCTGAAATGTACCCATAGAGCATTCTAGAATTTACATGACTCCTTATATGAGGTAATTATACTGGAGTACTTGAAATTACAAGTTTGGAGAAGGAAGTGACTTGGAAAATAGTTGTCACATTCTCACTTATGGAATATGACGGTCCTAGGATATAGGGAAGTATAATACTACCTATAACCCGTAAAATTCATATTACCATAATTTATAAAAAATTCGCTAAAGTATTCTTTATATTTTTCATCTTATTCCTGACCCGAAATCAGATCTTTCAAAATTATTCAGCCTGCAAGAAAATTGCACTCCTAATAATTTTTCCTTATACCCTCAACTCCACCATTTTAATATCGTCCAACACTTCAATAAAAATATCATAATAATAAATATCATTCATTTTATATTTTAGATAATATCAGTTATGTATATTTTATAGTCTTTATTTAATAGCAGTATTATCAGTATTTTTAATATACAATAACATTACTAAAGCTATCCAAAAATCTCATGGAGCACTAAATAAAATAAATAAATAAATAACTGTTGATAAACTCTTTACATAGATAAAGGAAGTTCCCAGTTGAAAAATAAAAGTCGAAACTGCAATTATCGATCTCGCC
The DNA here is from genome assembly GCA_948193065.1 of Aleurites moluccanus. Classification (NCBI taxonomy): domain Eukaryota; kingdom Viridiplantae; phylum Streptophyta; class Magnoliopsida; order Malpighiales; family Euphorbiaceae; genus Aleurites; species Aleurites moluccanus. Next base: position 10,367 of record CANXYC010498821.1, read on the forward strand.
CCTGAAAAATAGTAATAACCACATAGTGAGAAATAATTCTCAGTGAAATACATATATATTACCTTACTTGTGAGGCTAGATAGGCTCACAAGAAAGATCAATTTTATAATAGATAATCAATAAAATAAAAAACAAATACAATAGAATTCATAATAGCCATTGGAGTGAATAATGGATAGGTATGTTAAAAATACTATGATTATAAGTAAGAGTAATAAATGAAATCAATTATCCAAAGATAAAAAGTCAAAAGATACATTGCAAGAAGTATAGCAAATAATCAACTAAGGTTCAGTATACAAGAAAATATAACAAATGATCAAATAAGGTTCAGTTTAGAGCAACAATAGATAAGCAAAATTCAGTAATAAATGGGCAGAGACTACAGACTGGTAGCCTGCCAATTAGTACAGTCATACGGTTGATCAGACCGTATGGCTATGACCTTACTCCCTGCTAACTAGGGTCAGTGTAAAACATTGTGTACGACGCCCGATATTTATATAAGTCTACTCCACCGAGTGAGTAGTTTTGTCATTGATAATCAATAGGGGATTCAAATAACAATGTCAATAAATTCATATATCAAGAAGTAATATGTAATAAAAATGGTTAATCAATTAAATTATCAATCAAGGTAACAAAACAAGTTGAGGCTTGTGAAGGAAAGTTCGGTTACAAGTTGTGGTTTATATTCCAATGGCTATAATTTTCTTAATTATGCAATTCAAGGTGTTTTTAAGGTAACAATCAAGGGTCAAGAATAATTATGCTAAAATCAATTATAAGAAATAAATTATGCACAATTAAATAGACAAGATATTTCAATGAGTTAGCAATTTCAACAATGCTCAAAGGTCTTAAGAATGAAATTAATGGACATTTAGAAACAATAAAAAGAAATAAATTCACAATGTAGGTTTGGTCAATCAAAGATTCAAAACTTGAAATTTCAATTATTTAGTGTTAGGTTGATATTTTATCTATTTAATTAGGGACAATATTAAATAATTTATACTTATTTTAATTCTTTTTAACCCATTATAGCTAGTTAATGTAAGTTTTAGTTGAATTTAATTATTAGGGAGTAGAGTTTAGTTTTAA
>CANXYC010498866.1:0-15425 GCA_948193065.1 Aleurites moluccanus
TGGGTTGACTCTCAACTGGTTCAAGGTACAACCTAGACTCAAAAAATGGAATGCATGCTTTATAAAGCATGAATGCATGTATGCATGTGTATGAAGAAAATTGGTTCATGATGACAGCTTAACATTATTATGGTTCATAGGCCCTAAAGTCCAAGGTCTAATGTTCATTACACGAAGGCTAGGTGGTTTGGTTGAAGGGTACCCGTCACACTAGAGCAGTGATATACCTAACCACATGTAAAACAGTGAGTTTCGCGTGGGTCTAACAGTACTACTGCTCGTTACACCTCAAAAAGATCTTTGAGGATTCGTCGCGGGGTGGATGCTTTCGCTATCTCCCAACATACTCAAAGAGAGTTGTCGGATCAATGCTACTCGCTATCCAAAGTTTGCATTTCGTAACTGGTGATGCAGTGATGTATGAAAATCAAGGTTAAACTAAAAGCCAAGTAAAAAGTCATTTTTGAAAAGATTTTCAACCAATTGGTAGTCCTCTTTAACTTTTGAAAAAAAGTTTGTCCCCAGTGGAGTCGCCAACTGTAAGGCCTCACCCGAGCACCGCCATCCGATGCCCCAATGTTCTTTTTTGCTCTCGAAAAGAGCGGGCCCGGATGGCGGTGCTCGGGTGAGGCCTTACACAGTGCAAAATCGATCAGAATTCTTTTTTATTGTCAATATACATATGAGCTATCTAATAAGTAAATTATCTTTAATTTTCAGACTAATTGTGAGTCTCATCATCAAGAATCGTAATTTAATTACTCCATTGTAATTTAGTTTCCTGATTCAACTATGTATACTGACTTTTTTCAAGAAAAAGGCAAAAAATGTTTTATTACTTTTTTTCTTTCCTTGTGAGGATGAATTAAAGGTGAATTAGGTAGTATAAAATCTCTGTAAAATACGAAAGGATAAGATAGTCTAATTAAGTAATAAATTTATGTCACACCCCCAAAATTAAAAGTGTGACGGTCCTAGGGTAAGGGTAGGTTTAAGGCCACCATAAACTTATAGAACCCAAATTTAGATCAACAATCATCAATAATATTCTATAACTATACAATATATTTCAATAGATAGATAATTCATCAATACAATATCATTCATTCCTTATCGATCAAAAGATAAAATACCATCATTAATAAGGAACAAAGACTTTCAATAAACTCAATCATATCTTAATTTTAATATAATTCAATCTACGGAGTCACTATAATTAGTATTCCAAAATAATAAAAAACATTATATAATTATTAAGAGAATACATTAGCTTCTTGGAGAGAAAAACAATCAAGAAGCTCTATCTATCATGTCAATAGGTTTTCTAGCACCTGAAATCCAAAATAGAAAGAAAGAATGAGTCAAAAACTCATTAAGTTATGGGGATATAATAATACTTAGGGTTTTACGTTGATTGATCAAAGAATAGATCGAATTCAATATATATATATATATATATATATATATATATGGGTATCATTTCTTTGTATGCACGTAAATATATATATATATATTTACGTGCATACAAAGAAATGATACCCACCAATATGACGATAGAACAATCATCATATCCATACCATCCATCCATCAAGATTATACGATCTCATACCATATGTATGCTTGATCAAAACATACATCCCAAGGCCGATAGACCTTCCCTAGGTGAAGCCACTAATACAATTTGACCTTATCATGTGGGTCACTGGTGCACACAGTCCAATGATTTCTCCCTCATTGGAATGGCATTCTAAATCATTAATAGCCATACAATCGATACAAGAAACAATGGGTGGGTCTAGAGACCTCACATTATCAATATCATTAACAATATTCAATAGGTTTTCAATAATTGCATATGACCCAAATGGTCTTTCAAAAATAATACATTTCAATGATGACTTAAGGCCCAATGATATTACAATATCAAAATAATAATATTCAATATGAAATTTAGTCCAAGAATAATGACTAAACTCCATTCAAGAATAATATTAATAAGTGTGGATTTCATAACAAAGAACAAATTATCCTATAACTTACCTCAAATCCAAAGCAATTAGCTCAACTATCACTACAATCAATAATCCTTAGGTTCTTGGGTTCACCAAGTCTAAAATAACAAATTTTCCAAAAATGAGTCAATTAAGGTTTCCTTCCCCAAGTCATTAAATCTCACAACTCCCATATCAACCATAATCAATGGTTATAAATACTCATAAAAGACTACCTACAACATATAAACAACTAATCTAACAATTCCATAACCCATAAATACCTATAAAAGCAAAGATTAGGATTTACCTTCAAAACCCTAAAAGAGATTTCTTGATAAGAGATGTCCTTAAAGTGATTTGATGCCTTAAAATGTATTTCTTATGAAGAATCCTTGAAGAAAATGGTTATTTGGGTGATCAAAGAGTAATAAGGAAGGTTAGTTGAGCAATAGGAAAGAAATGAGAAGATGATGAAGAAGAAGAAATTTGTGGTTTCCAATTTTCAAAAATCTGAAAAATGACTTCTATATATAGAGCCAAAAGTTTCACAAGTTCACGTCCGTGAAGGATAAATTCATGCTCGTGAACAAACAAAAAGTTAATTTCTCATATATAGACCGAGAGCAAATTCATAGCTATGATAAGAGTTAACGCCTGTGAAAGAAAGCAAGTTCAAGGCTGTGATAAGAGTTCACACCTATGAAACATCAAGGATCATCCTCATCAAGGCAATCACTTCTCAAATCCATTCTAACACTCTCCAAAATAACTCTAAGATTAACTAACATACTCCAAAAAATATCTATTGCAAAGAAACAATTCTATAACAACCAATCAGTACAATCTATAACCATGGGACCATCAATAACCTCATGCAACCATGCAAATCGAAATCTTGGGTGTTACATTCTCCTCCTTTAAAGAAAATTCATCCTTAAATTTTAAGAATTTAACTTAAGTATGAAATAAATGAGGATACTTCTCCTACATGCGCTGCTCACTCTCCCAAGTGCATTCCTTTATGAATTGGTTCTTCCACAAAACCTTAACCATTGGAATCTCCTTGTTCCGAAGTCTCATAACCGATCTATCGATAATGGTCATTGGAACTTTCTCATAAGATAAATCCGAACCAAAATCCAATGATTGAACTTGAAGCACATGCGAAGAGTCAGATATATAGTTTTGAAGCATCGAAATATGAAACACTAGATGCACACTATCAAGATTGGGCGGTAACGCTAACCGATAAGAAATTCCCCCAACCTTATCGAATATCTCAAATGGCCTAATGTACCATAGAGATAATTTACCCTTCTTGCCAAATCTTAGGACTCTTTTCATTGGCGAGACCTTTAAGAATACCATATCTCCAATGGAAAAGTGATCATCCTTTCTCATTGGGTCGACATAGCTCTTGTGGCGACTGAAAGCCGTCTTTAACCTCTCCTTGATGACAGGCACTTTCTCTGCTGTAAACTTAACCAAACTTAGGACCTTCAATGCTCTTCTCACCCACTTCATCCTAACACAAGGAAGATCTACACTTCCTACCATACAAAGCCTTATAGGGTGCCATCTGAATGGTCGAATGGTAACTGTTGTTGTAGGTAAACTCAATTAAAGGCAAGTACTTGTCCTAATTACATCCAAAGTCAAGAATGGACATCTTTAACATGTCCTCTAGAGTTTGTATAGTCTTTTATGATTGTCCATCAGTCTGAGGATTGAAAGTTGTGCTACAGTCTAATTGAGTGCTCAAAAACTCTTGAAGTTTCTTCCAAAATCTCGATGTAAACTGAGTGCCTCTATTTGATATGATCGAGACTGGAACCCCATGCAATCTCACTATCTCATTAACATTCAATTAGGCATATTAAAAAGTTGAATATGTAGTCTTAACTGGCAAAAAGTGAGAAGACTTAGTCAATTGATCCATTATCACCCATATCGAGTCATAACCATTCAAACCAACTACGAAATCCATAGTAACTCTCTCCCATTTCTATTCTGGTAATGGTGGCTATTGAAGTAATCCAGAAGGCTTCTGATGCTCAATCTTCACTTGCTGGCAAGTCAAACATCTTGCCATAAACTCCGCTACATTCTTTTTCATTCCACTCCACCAATACAATCCCTTGATGTCGTGATACATCTTAGTTGCACCTGGATGCACATTATAAGTAGTATGATGTGCCTCCCTTAATATCAACTCTCTCAAACCATCTATGTCGGGAACGCATAAACGGTCACCATGCTTCACAACACCATCCACAACAACAAATCTTGAAGCTTTCATAGCTTTTGCATCATCCTTAAGCTTAACCAAAATAGGATATCTATCCTGTGCTTCTTTGATATGATCAATAAGAAGTGGCTTAACTTGAAAATATGCCAAAAGCACTCCTGTATTCGATAAGCCAAATCGAATCACCAAATCATGCAATCCATGCAACTCTTTGATCAATGATCTTTCATGTACTTGAATGTGAGCTACACTTCCTATAGACTTGCTACTCAAAGCATGTGCTATCACATTTGCCCTTCCATGGTGATACAATATATCATAATCATAATCCTTAAGCAACTCCATCCATTGCATTTGCCTAAAGTTCAAATCCTTTTGCTAGAAGATGTACTTCAAACTTTTATAGTCAGTAAAGATCTCACACTTCTCTCCGTAGAAATAGTGTCTCCATATCTTTAATGCAAAAACCACAGCTATCATCTCTATATTATAAGTTGGGTAATTCATCCCATGCTTCCTCAACTGCCTCAAAATATAAGCTATTACCTTTCCATTATGCATCAATACACACCCAAGCCCCATTCTAGAAGCATCACAATATACAACATATCCTCTCTTACCAGATGGTAAAGCTAGGATAGGTGCAGTCGTGAGATAAGTCTGAAGCTTATGAAAGCTTTCTTCATAGTCATTTGTCCATACAAACTTCACCTGCTTTTGAGTGAGCCTAGATAATGGAGCTACAATCTTGGAGAAGTCCTGCACAAATCTGCACAGATTCATCTTCATGGGCATGAAATGTCCTTTCACGGTCATGAATAAGTGCTTCTAACCCATACGTAAACGGCTCTTTTCATGGTCGTGAAGCCCCTTTTCACGGGCGTGAAAGTGTTGGGCCTATATATGTAATAGCTCCGTTCTTCATTTCAAACTCTTTCATTTTCAACTCTTCTTCTCCTTTTTCTTCATAAAAGGTCCCAACCACCTACTAGCTTATTAATATCCATCCTCTAACATTTATTTCATCATAATAACACAAGAAAAAGGATTGATACATTCAAAAACTTTAAGAATCCATATATCTCAAGAATCTCCATTCTAGGGTTTCAAGGTAATTTCTCTTTATTCATTTCAAAGTTCAAGTTAAGCTAATCTATAGTTAGAATAGATGATTATAAGTTATGTATAGATGTATAAGAGTCTTAAATAGAATTTACTATGAATTACATGAAATGTTCAAAGATTTAGGGCTTTGGGTGAATAGTAACTATTCATCCCAATCTTTAATGTTTTTTTAAGAGATGTTAAAATGGATGTTAGGAAGCGTAATAAGACTTCTCTAGATGATTAAATCATAAGAACTATAACCATATGAATATGTATGATTAAACCCTAAATTGTAGATATTTGGATTTTGATTTAGGAATGGAAACCATAAGAGACTAAGGAATAATTCATGCTTCTCATATTATAAGACATAATATTTTGCAAGGAATTGCTTTGAGGTAAGTATAAACCTTACATATGCATGTTGTTTCCTTGAAATTGATTGTTCAATCCTGCCTAAAGTACATGTATATGATTCTCATGTTATAAAATATTATATTGTTAACCTATTAAATGAATTCCCCATGATGTTCTCAAATGAATGATAATTTATTTCATATAATCACTTTATATGTTGTTAATGACTTGGTCATTCTTCCTTGAACTAAACTCATATGAAACTTATTTGCTAACTTGAATGAATTCATGTTTATATATTGATGGTCTTGTGACCCATATGATTCTTTGTGAAATCCAAGCTATATGAACTATGATATGTATTACGATAAGGTAGCAAGGCTACTAATGCATTTTGATATGTGTTACGATAAGGTAGCAAGGCTGCTGATGCATTCTGATATGTGTTACGATAAGATAGTAAGGCTATTGATGCGTTCTGATATGTGTTATGATAAGATAGCAAGGCTATTGATGCATTCTGATATGTGTTACGATAAGATAGTAAGGCTATTGATACGTTCTGATATGTGTTACGATAAAGTAGCAATGCTACTGATATGTGTTACGATAAGGTAGCAAGGCTACTGATGCGTTCTGATATGTATTACGATAAGGTAGCAAGGCTACTGATACATTATGATATGTGTTACATAAGGTAGCAAAGCTATTGATGCATTTTGATATGCGTTAAGATAAGGTAGAAAAGCTACTGATGCGATTTGATGACGATGATAGTTCTATTATATGATTTGATAGTGCCTCTCAATTGTGAGTTATTATGTTCTTGTAAGCATAATCTTATGAAACTTCTATACCCATGTTCCTTTGGGCTTGACCTTTGCATTACATGTTATATCTTACTGAGTTGAATGCTCACTCCTCTTCTATAGATTTCAGGTGATAATGTAGCTTGAGAGGGAGAAAACATAGAAGACAACGCTTCTTGATTCATTCCTCTAAGAAGACTCTATGTAATTTTTTTGATGTATATTATTTTGTATTATGGTATTTATATGCATGAGGAGTATACTCTAAAGCTTCGTAGTTAGATGTTGAGGATGATATTATTGTGATGTTTGAATTGATACATTGTGGGTTGCCCTTTTTCCTTATTAATGTGAGATGTATCTTTTGATCGGTAAGGAATAAGAGAAAAACATATTATGATATATGGAAATGCATGAATGATGATTATATGATTCATAGAAATGAGTATGCATGATGATAACTATGTATGGTGTGGATATATGTTATCTATGAGACCCAGGATATGAGTGTTTTATAGGTTTATGGTGGTCTTAAGCCTATCCTTGCCCTAGGACCATCGCACCACTGGAGTCAGAGTGTGACATATGTATATTACTTTACTTGAATTTGTTATCCAATGGAATTGTTGAGATTTTATTGATATGTTTACTTGAATCCATTGGCATGTTTAAATGATTGAAAATACCTATTTATTGAATTACCTTATTTATTGTCCAAATACCTTATCGAATGAAACCCTTGAAAGTGCTTAAGTTTGTTCTTTTGACATTTAATGATTAAGCACTTTATATAGCATTAATAAAATGACAAAAGTTTTAATGACATTGTGCACAATGGTTTAATGATCCTAACTAGGAGGGGATTAAGGTCTTAGCCATACGGTCTGATCAACCGTATGAGTGAAAAGCATATTATCAGACTGTAGCCTCTACTTAGATGATCAAATGATGATTCTGTCATTGATAATGATAATGTGATATAATTTGTATCTTTAATGCCATTATGATGAAACTTGATAATTGAGTCTAAATATTAAATGACTCTATTAGTGAATAATTTGTTTATTTCATCTTTCTCATGAATTCTTTACTTTGAGACTGGCCATACTTGTCATTATATATTTTAATCAATTTTATTGATACCATTACCTTTCTTGTGAGCTAAGTTCCCTACCTAACCTCACAAGTAAGGTAATATATATATTACTCATTGAGTATTATTATACTCACCTCATAGTTCCTTATCATTTTACAGGGATAAGGTGGTAGAAGCTGTTCCCAAGTCATTTTTCTTCCTTCGCTCTTGGGACAACTGAAGACTCTAATGTATATTTTATTTTTATGGAGTCAGTAAGTTTATACTCGAGAGCTCCATGGGCTATAGATAGTTTTGATTGACTTTATATGTGTAAGTGTGAATGATATGAAAATGTTGTATGACCTGTTATTGGAATTTAACAGATAATTAAATGATAATGAGTAAAGAGTGATAAAAGATAATGATAATGATAACGATATGGAAAATGGTAACAGTAATGATAATGTTAAATGTGAGTAAACTATGGAGACATGATATGAAAGGAAGATATAGAAGTGCTATATATGCCTACCTGAATTGTGGAGTTGAGGATATAAGGGTGGTGCATATTGGGAGTGTATTTTCTGTGCAGATTGAGAATCTTGAAAATTTTAAGAAATTATTGAAATGTGAATTTGGTACTATTCATGTTGGGAATTAGATTAAAAATACAGAGGAGACTCTGTCAAAATTTTTGTAAGACTAATAATTATTAAACGGAGTTTGAGTATTACTAAATCGGTTTAAGTATGAATTATTGATGATTGACATATCTAAGGGTTCTATGGGTGTCTGGTGACCTTAGATTTACCTGTGTCATAGGAGCGTCATGCACCCTACAGTAGGTTGTGACAATTTAACTCTAAAATATATTTCAAATAATTTAATAAAAATTATGGAATAGCTAGAAATATATTTGCCTTCAATTGCCAAAATAAAGACCCAGTTCCTCTTTTTTCAGTTCGAGCTCTAATCACCAATGGAGAAAACTGAGTGTCATAAAAAAGCTGGGATCGAAGAAAGTCCAACACAGCTGGAATCACCAGAAATGGCCATCGAAATCGGCCAGAAATGGCCTGAAAAGAACTCGACAGACGAAACGTTGGGAAGCACGTCCAGCCAACTCTGACTGTAGTTGGCGACGCACTTCCTTCTGCTAAGTCGCCGACAGCTGCTCTTCACACCGATCAGGTGGGTGCTGGCGATGGACGATTGTACGACACTCCTCTAGTGCTCTCTCTCTCTCTCTCTTATGTGTATTCTTCTCCTGATGATGATGATGATGATAATAATAATAATAAATTTAAAAATCTAGAGGAATAATCTTCATAATATTTTTTCAAATTTTAAATAAATAAATAAACAATATAATAATATAATCTGAGGAAATATTTCTCAAAATATTTCTTTCATTAAAAATTTTAATTATTTAATTAATTAAATAAATTAGTAATTAAATAATTAAATAATAAATAACATAATATTTTATAAACTTGTAAAAATTTAAATTGAAGCCTTAAAATATTTTTCTATAAACTTATTTATTTATATTTGTGACTTTAAATATATTTTTATTAAATAAATATGAAAAAATCTTTGAACTTTAATTTGAAATATATAAATCCATAAAATATTTGTATATTCATCACTTTAATTAAGTATTCTGAAAATAATAATTATTTTTTAATAAAAATAAGATTTTAAAAATAATTTAAAATTCAGGGTGTTATAATCCAACTCTCTAAATCCAAATATTATTTCTTAAAATTAAACAAATAGGGTCCTAGTTGTCTTTGATCTCAGCCACGCAGTGCCACCCGATTGACAGTAGTGATGGGCAATGAGCAACTCCCAAACTATTATACATCAGTCATAACATATCATGTCACAATCGTAATAATCATAATTCTGAATGGTCTTATATCATCCTAATTCCAATAAGTAATCACAAGTAATAGGTATCCTAGAATAATAATGCAACATATGCAAGCATATGTTACAATGCTCAGTTGATATAAATAATGCATAGCTACATATCTATATATATTGGCAACATAATGAAAAGAAAGAAATATATTAGACAATATCACTCATAACTCTAATGATGAAACGCATACGCAATCAACGGCTCAGTCTGGGAGATGGTTCTGGATGATTTAAGAATAAAATATTAAGGGACTATCAAAACAATAATTACAATCTATAGAAAATCTAACAAAATTTTCTTTAAAATATATCTAATCCCCCTGAAATACAGACAATAAACTCAAATGCCCCATCTAGACCTCCACAAAATTTAGAAATATAAGATCGTTTAAAAATCTATTATACTATGGAAAAGTAACATATTTAACCACGAATAATAATATCTCATTTAAAAATCTAAAGTCTCAATTTACTATCAATAATTATTCCAAAATTATTCATACATCAATTAGAAAATTTAAATATCAAATACGCGTTTGATAGTCAATTTTGAAAACACTGTACAACACTCACCAATCAGTCGCCAGAAAATCATCGGAAAGCTGTCGACAATGACGCTTGGTGGCAAAAGAGGCGTCAAACAGATTCGTATTGATGCGTAAAGTCCATCACTTGAAAATGGTATCGACAATATCTGTCTTTGCTAGATTCTGGTCAAAATTCTAGTTAATCCAGAATTAGCAAATGAAGAATTAAATGGAAGCTTAATATGAGAGGAGTCCAAATGTATCATAATTACCTGGAACAGAGGTTGCGAATGACCAAAATACAATTCACAAAATCCTAGTTGATGGCGCATGTGGGTGGCTCCGGTAGCGGACAACGGCGAAACTTTAATGTTGGGCTAGTCAACGGCTTCTACTTCTCCAGGTTCAACACTGCAAGCTGGCAATGACTAAAAAGCGGTAGTCTGGCTTTGGCAGCAGCTCCTTCTCTGTCTCTCTGTCTCTGACTCTCGTGCAGCTAGAGCCAAATGCTTTGATTGACTTCTCTTTCTTGGCCAATCAGAGACAAATAATAATAATAATAATAATAATAATAATAATTTTCTGCACTTTTAATTATATAATTTCTACATTAGCATAAATTTTTTGCACTTCGTATTAATCAATCTGCACCATCATAGTCATCCTCACGCTTTGCTCCCCGCTAGAATCAGAGTTTAACACCTTATTAATTAGAGTTAGTCTAATTTCTTAGAGCTTTTACATTTTTTTTTAAATTTTCTTTGTTCATAATTAGTTCATTAGTATTTTATGTGTCTATTAAAATAGGTAGAGACAGTTTTCATAATAAATTTTATTTAAGTCAGTTAAAATTCAAACTTCAAATTCAATTAGATAATTTAAAATTTGGAAATCAACAACTAAAAAATTATAACTCAATAAGTAATTTTCAAACACATTATTTAATAGATGATATTGAATACTTAACAATAAATATTCACATTATTAGACTAAATATTAATTTTTTAAGATAAAAATTAAATTTATTAGTTGTATAATAAATTTATTTCTTAAAAAAAGTTTGTATAATTTATGAGTTGTCTAATTTAGGAGCTATTCCTTTAGGTCTGTTTAGATTAGTGTTGTTCAGCTAGAAAAAATATTGGTTAGCCGAAAAATAGGTGATCCTGATAATTAAATAGAAGAAAGAAAAAGAACTTACATAAATACAATGAGTAAATTACTCCAAAATTTAATGGGAAATAAATTTATTAACACTAATAATTTAAATTTAAGTCTTGAAGAAGAAATAAACAGTCAGGAAGAGAATATAACTAAAATAGTATAATACCTTATATATGTATTACTTATTTGAGTTATTTTTGGCATGCTTCTAAATGAGTTTGTTTGTACTGTGATAGATTCTAATCTCTACTTTGTTTTCTGTTAGTATAGTCTGTTAGAGTATGATATGTTTGGTTATAGATTGTTTTTAGAAAGGTTTCGTATGCCTAGATGTGTTTGGTGGAGTTTTGGTTAAGTTAAGTTGGAGAAAGCTTGAGAAATGCCTCATGGCCTTTTTCACAGGCGTGAACCTATCTTCACGAGTATGAAAATAGTTTTTGTCTGAATTCTAGATTTTCACTCAGATATGTAAATAGTGACTTTCACGGGCGTGAACTTCATGTTCATGGGCGTGAAAGGTCGACCTTCATGGGCATGGAGCATTGGGTTATATATATATCAGTTCATTTTCAACCATCTGGAAATTAAAACCCTTTTCTCTCTTTTCTTCATTTCTAAACCACCAAACCCTAAATTTTTTTCATCTGTAATTCAAGGCATTAATACTTACATTAATGCTTCATTTTTGAAAGCAAATACTATAAGAAGACTATTAAATCTTCCCAAGATCAAGATTTCTCCAAAATCCTCCTTTTAAAAGAAAGAGATTTTTTATCTAGAACTTAACTTTTGTTATGATTTGAGCTTATAGGTTGTTTGAATAGTTATGTATGAGTTATGGGGAGTATGTTATATACATTTATGGCTAAAGATTTTGGTTGTTGGAAGAATTAGGGCAAATGATGAATAGTAATATGAATAGTATCAATTTCTCTAATTTTTCATAATATTCATTGAGAATGGTTAAATTAAGTTTAAGAACTACCTAAGTAAACTTTAGAGAGTCTCTAATTAAAATAAATTAATATGGGTAATGTTGGGTAAGGAAAATCCTAAAATTGTGATTTGTTGAATGTATTAGGCTTGGAGCAATAAATTATTTATGAGTTGAATTGGAGCTAGATAGAAGTTTTTGAGCTTCAGATTGGATTATTGCTCTGTTGGAGGTGAGTTATGCATATGTACTTTGTATATGTATACATATTACTTTTGTTAAATTTAACCTAAAGTTCATTTTGAGCATATCTACGCATTTGCTACATTATTAAATTCCTTTGAAACCAATATTGCTTGAATATATATATATATCTTATTTCCATTTTTATGCTTTTAGATTTGGTATTGTATATATATATATATATATATATATATATATATATCTTATTTCCATTTTTATGCTTTTAGAATTGGTATTGTTACCTATTTTTTGGAACCAACTCACTATTATAATGAATCGATTATTTTGAAATATTCATTGATACCTATTCCGTTGATTGTTAAGAACCTCTGTTGAATATTTGTTAATCACGTAAACATTTATATTCTGAACCAAGTAAGTGTTAGTGTTAGAACGCCTTCTCTATGAGGGATAAATCAAAAGTATCAGGGTTCTTCTTAGAGGGGACAAAGTTTCTTTAGGCGTGTGTTAGTGCAAGCATATGTACTATGTATGGAGATCATAGTATTCATGCAGGCACTTTTGACCTCTGATTTTTAATTTCTAATATCTGATATTTAATTTTCAATTTTGATATGTATATAGCCATTGATTATAAATATATTCTGACATCTATAATATAAACTATATTTGTTATATATATATATGGCTAAGAAAAAAATTTCAAATCTCTGTTCCGATTCTGAACCTCAGGTATAACATATGCATAATCCATTGAGTTGAAGGCTCACCCATCTTCAATGGATTTCAGGTACTTGAGATAGTATGAGATGGCTAGAAGTCAAGGATTTGCCTTTCTTCAAGGAAGATAATTCATGTGTAATAATGTATGTTTTGTTTTTCTGAATTATTTTATAGTTAATCGTTTTAGCTATATTTGTTTTATATACTCTATAATGTGTAAGAAAATATAAACGTAAATGTTTCTGATGATGAATTAAAGATATTATTGGACTTTTCTTATTCTTAGGAAAGGATGGGCTCATAACGAAATGTTATGGATTCAAATGATAATTATGTATGACAAAAAATTATATGAATATGGATGTAATAATAAGAGCATGTATGACTTGTATGGAATGTATTAAGATTAAGATGTTTGATGTAGGCTTACTTTTTGTTCTATGGATTTTCGGTGATCTTATGCCTACCCATGCCCTAAGACCCGCATCTCTGATTTTTGGATGTGATAAGAGAATGATTTACGTAATTGGTCAATTCCTAAATAAGATATTAGAACTATTTATAAAATTGGTTCTTTTAATTTTGCTATTGATTATTCAATTAAACAAACTGAGCAAACTATTTTTTTTAAATCAATCACACACAAATATTCAACTATTTTCTACTCAAGATATATTAAAACATGAAGAAAAATATAAATTTTACATATTGGTATGATACAAGTAGCTATTAAACCTTTATTTAGACTTGGTTTAGACATCCATATAATTATGTCTTTAAGAGATGCAAGACACTTAACTTTTTCAAATTATTTATTAGCTATGATTGAGTAAAATTTAGCTAATGGTCCAGTTTATTTTAATTGTTATCCAAAATTTTCACTTTCTTTATTTGATCCAAATATTTTAAATTCTTTAACCCTTATTGTTAAATAAAAAAATATGAATTTCTTAGACAATATAAAATCTATTGCTATTATATTTAGATTCTATTATGAAGTTATGTCTATAACTTTATATCCACATTCTAGACATAGTTTAACTAGAAATGAAACTATACTTTTTGAAATTAATTGTAACACCTACCATTTTCATATTCAATTTTTGCACATATATGTGTGTGTACATATATAATTTTAAATTGAATTGGCTTAATTAATTGATTTTGCAATAAGTATGAATTTTATTTATTTAAATTATTTTGGATAATGATAGTAAATGAGCATGGGAAATATTCCTTGGTATAATAATGATCAATGGATTGAGTTCATAAACCTGTAAATATATTCTAAGTGCTAAAAGAAGTAAGGAGTTAGAATAATTTATAGCGTTTTTCGCGAACTGGGTAAGTGGTTTCCAGCCGGCATTGGCGAGCTGACCATGCGAGGTGGCAATGCCGAGCTGGCATTGCGAAGAGGAAATGCGAAGAGGAAGTGCGAACTGGGAATTTGCGAACTAGAAAGTACGAAGAGGAAAGGTGAAGAGGAAGTTCGAACTGGGAAGTGCGAGCTGGGTTTGGCGAAGAGGCATATGCGAGTAGGCATATGCGAAGTGGAATGGCGAGCTGGCAATGTGAAGAGGCATTGACTAGCTGGGTTTGGCGAAGTGGCAATGGCGAGCTGGCAATATGAAGAGGCATTGGCGAGCTAAGCTTGGCGAACTGGCATTTGCGGGCCGGCAATGTGAATAAGCATTGGCGAGCTAGGATTGGCGAGCTGGCGAATTGCGAACATACAATTGCGAGCTGGAATAACGGATCGGATTGGCGAAGCGAGAATTAATTATTTCATTTTTACTGAGGCAGTAGCCTATTTATAGGGGCAGTAACTGATGCATTTAAGCACTTTAACTTATAATTTTCTTCCTTCACGGTTCTCAATAGTTCCTTTCTTCTCCAAGGAAGCTGAAACACTGTTCTTCTTCTTCTTCATCAATTTCATGATTTCTCCATCAAAATTTCTGGAGGAAATTAGTAGAAATCACATATATATTCTGTGTTCATCTCTTTTCTGTCCTTAGCTTGTGGGAAAGAGCTGGAAATTTCAAGAGGCAGTAGAGATCAAATTTCTGCCATTTTAACCCATTTGAGGTAAGGGTTTATTTGTTGGATTTTATTGATTAAATAGATATTATTTAGGTTGAAATAAATGGGTTTAGTGTTATTTTACCTAGACTAACACTAAATTATGGAAATCCCTAAATTTGAGGGTCTAAATGGGACTTTGAGATATGATCTAATAAATTAGTAATGGGATTCATAAATTGATGATAAAATTAGTCAATTGAATGTAAGTGAACACTTAATTGATGATCAATTTGATGTGAAATTGTAGATTGTGAAAATTGAATTCACAA
>CANXYC010499100.1:0-16382 GCA_948193065.1 Aleurites moluccanus
CTATATATATATATATATATATATATATATATATATATATATATATATATATATATATATGGTGATCATATGAAACATAGGGAAACTGTTGATTTTAGAACATCATAATATTATCATTTAGTAATTCGGCAATATCAAATATATGGGAAATTATATGGAATGAACAATTCAAGAATGCTTGGTCATATTAATTCAAAGAAATAATAAACAAATGAAATGTTCATACTTACCTCTTACGCAAATTTCTCTTAAAATTCCTTTAACAGATTGCTCAACTCCAGACTTCTCAATTACTTTGATTTTCTCCTCCTAAGAAATTTTTCCAAATATTCAAAATTAGGGTTTTTCTTACTTAATAATATTCAACATGATTTCTTAATAATTAACCATCTTAGAGTTTCTATTCTTAATTCCCATCCTCAACTTAATTTATCTCTTAAGGAAAAATCTGCATTAAATTTGAATTTACTGTTTATGCTACTATTCATAACAGTTCAAAATTCTGATTTCTCCCACATTAATTACCATTAATAACTTCAAATTGTTTGTAATAAATTCTATGCACTCAATGTTTATTATTTAAACCAGTAGACTTAAATAAATCTAAAAGAAATAACATTGGAAGAAAATTTACCTTATTTCTTCAATAATGAAATTCTTGAGATTTCTTGCTTAAATCTGATGATTCATGCCTTAAATTAGGATAATCTAGAGGTCTAATGCATTAATTTGAGTATTAATGCCTTAAACAAGTAATGGAACTGATATGAGAAGAATAGAAGAAGAACGAAGAAAAGAAGAAAGAATATCATGCAAAAAATCGTCACTGGCCACTGAGTTAAATAGGCCACTGCCCAAAATCTCACTCACCAGCTCACCTCGCCAATCTACCTCAGCAATGCTATCTCGCATAAGCCAGCTTGCCAAACTGATCCGACAATGCCACTTCGCTATTCCAGCTCGCACATGTCACCTCTCATATGCTACCTCGTCAAACTCTTATCGCAAACTCTTCCTAGCATATGTCGCCTCGGCAATGCCTCTTTGCCTCCTTGCCAAAACTCTACTCGCGAATTGCCACTTTACACATTCCCACTTCACACATTCCCTCTTCGCATACTGCCTCTTCGCATAATGCCACCTCGCCTTTCCTCTTCGCCAAATCCTCTTCGCCTAACTCCACTTCGCATATGCCACCTCGCATATGCCTCTTCGCCAAATCCCTTTTCGCATACACTACCTCGCATATGTCTCTTCACCAATTGCTGGAAATCTCACCTCACCACTTCGCCACTTCGCTAGCCCGCATTGCCAGCTCGCAAAATGCCACCTCGTATTTTGCCAGCTCACCATAACTAGATCCTACTAAATTAAAACTCTTCCTTGGCAACTTATACTTAACCAGCTTGTAAAAGAGCTACAAACATCCAAAATTTCTGATTCTTTTTTCCACTTAAAATAGACATGCAGGGACTCAACATATCAAAAATTCAAATCACCAGAGCAACTACACAGACCATGGTGACTCTCTAATTGTCACCAGACTAAAATTTCTATTCTCCACTGAGATATACTTCTCCAAAATTTCTGAAATTTTACAACCAACGACATAACACATAATGAAACATTTTTCATGTTTACACCTTTGGCTCAATCTATCTCAGTCATTCCCAGAAATTCCAAATACATACAGAGTTCCTGCAGAAATACTTAATTAGACAAGTCCTACTCAAAGGGACGTAACTCATTATACACACAGAATTTTGCTAAGCCATTTTACAGAACTTCAGATGAGACATAAATTCACAACTTTTATGTTTTACAATTTACCAAATTATTTTCTTAAGATCATGCAATCAACCTCACAAAATCCTACAACTGCAACTAGAAATTCTAGATTTCTCAAACATTCATATTTGAAATTAATTAATTCTTCAAACATACAATTAATAAAATACAACAAAAATGGAAGATATTACACCCTATAGCTATCTTACCATATGATTCCATGACTTGATATGACCATTGATATTGTTATCGATTTCTGATACTAATTCTGTAAACTAAAATGATTGATACTGTTCCATTGTTCCTTTATCATATATATATCATTGTTCCAACCTATTTTGACTTGTGATGCATATAAATTCATTGAGTATCTTATATACTCACCTTTTCCTTGTTTAACCATTTCAGGAGAGGAGTAGATTACAGAATCCCATTGTCTGTCATCCGAGGATTTCTGCTACAGTTATTTCATGTATATATTTGAATTTTGTACTATTTTGGTGTTCATAATCTAGCTGCTCCATGGGGTATGTATGGGTTAGCTAGGATATGAACAGTTATATATGTATGTGATGATATGATATGATATATGTTGAGTAAATGGTATGATATTTTGACTGTTACAGCCAATTGCATTAAATTACAGAATGAATTACAGAATAACAGAATGGATGATAACTAAGTAAAACAAATAATAAATTGTGGTTTATAGTTTATGCATGTGATACTGGATTTTATAGGTGCCGGTCGCCATTGCCATCTCCCGCATCCTAGAACTGTCACAATCTGGAAACGGGTTGTGACAGGATAGTTAATCCAACTACTGCTATATAATCCATTTCCTAACTGCAACGAAACCCAAAATAGAATGGCAATAGGTTGCGATCGATGCTCATGAGCTCAAGTCAAACACAGTTTATAGAAATGGAATCAATTTCTTCCCCTGGTTCTCACTGCTGCTTCAAAGGAGATACAGCTAATGCGATGTCAGTCTCAAATCTAGCTCAGTGGTTGAGCATGGGAGGTCTAGAAATGGTGGAGTTCGAGCTCGCTATTAGGGATGCGAAGGAGGGCGGCAACGCTCTGATCTTTGAGAGAGACAATGATTTCTTCAGATGCCATATGAAGCTTCATCTAAAGCTTTATTGGCACTTCTCAATTCAACAAATTTACCCTTTTCATTTTTTATTTTGTCGCGTGGTGATGTGGTTGACCATTGGGAAACCTTGTTAAGAACCCATAAGCTAAAGAAACAAAACATAAAGAAGCAAGTGAAATTAATGAAACAAAGAATGTAGTTAAAGGTTTTGTGGGGAAAAATCCAAGAAGCAAAAACCAGTGGAAATCAATGGTAGAGGAAGCAAAAGACAAGTTACTAGGAATTATTTGATATTTTAATAGATGAGGTAGAAAATGAAAGGAAATGGGTATTTTGAGTAATAAATAAAATATTTTAATCAAAATTTGACTTTTATGTCATTTACGGATGGAAAAGGGATGAAAAATGGACGGAAGGACCTCGTAGTCTAACGAAACCAAAACATAGGAACTTTTTAGTATAATTTTAAAAACACAGGGACCTTTTAGTATAATATGGCAAAACACAAGGATCTCAGAGTAATTATCCCATATTAAAACCAAATCAGAACCCAAGTTCATTATTGAATCAAAAACCTTATAAGCAAATAAAAAATGACTAATTAAACAAAAACCTAGAAATAGTTCTTACCAAAAAACATAACAAGACCCAAAAACCTCATATACAAAGAAGTGCAAGTAAATTGAAGTAAAGAGCAAGAAATATGAAGAAGGACCGAACCTGGCCTTTGACCTTGAGATTGATGTGAGCCAATTGATCGATGAATTTTAAGGAACACAAGAATAGTAAAAGGAACAAAAGAATAGCATAAGGAACACAAGGATCGAACCAGATCTGATTAAAATAACAAAAGGAACACAAGAATAGACTAAGAGTGAGAGTCTGCGAGAATGAGACATAGAGGCAGATAGAAGAAAATAGAGAAAAAATAAAAGAAATCGAACCCTAAAAGAAAAAATAGTACTAAACGACTAAACAATATCGTTATTAAACCAAAATAATAATAATTTTCTGTTCAAAATCAAATCGATCTGACATGACTAATCTAATGATTTTTTCCTCTGAAATAATAACAACCCGAACCAACCCGACAAATTTAACATGGAAACTGAATATTCAATTTGGATCGATCGTGTCGGTCGGTTTATTCAGTTTGCTGAACAACCCTACCTTCACCCTTTCACCCAAATTGCTATCATCCTGCAAAAGCACTAAATAAGTAAGAAAATAAAATAAAATTCATTTATAAAAGGATAATATTTTTTCTCTTTTGATTCCTACTACCAGCAACATAGCTGTTGCAAACATTGCCATGTCGAGGAAACTTTTTTTTTTTTGAAAGGATATTGAGGAAAATTAAGCCCCAATTTTTTTTAACCAATTCTAGTCTCATTGTTTTGGTCCCTAAAGAAGTTGTTTACTAAATATTTATTTTCACTAAAATTATCTTCCTTTTAACCTCCAAAATTGTCAACCTTATTTTTTTCTCTTATCCTTTTATTTTTCTCAATTAAATTCTTAACAATTATAATAATCCACAAGGTATTTTTTTTTAATTTAAAATTATTTTAAACATGATACTATATGTGGTTATTATATAAATAAAAAATATAATTACATAGAATTTCATTCTTCAATATCATTTTTTTTTCTCATCCCAGTTTGAGAAGATATATATCTAAATTATGTGTGTATATAATTGCTCAAATGCCAAACTAAAATATAAATCTCTATGTTGATAATAATTATATATGTGCTAATATATTAAGTTCATGGATAAAATTGCACATGAAATTCAACAATTGCCTAAAGAAAATAGAAAAGGAAATAAAATTAAATTAAAAAAATAGAAAGAAAATAAGAAGGCTAGAGACTTTTCTTAAATCGGTAAAGACCAGAAAAAAGAGAGATAGAGATGGGAAAGAGGAAGAACAGAAAATTTGTGACTGCCACTCTCCTTTTCTTCTATCGTTGTCACTGTCGTTAGTTATAATGATCTTCTCTTACAACCATAGATCACCGTATCTCTTTTCTAACCATTAATTTGTTGATGAACTTGAGAAATTAATATTTTT
Source organism: Aleurites moluccanus (assembly GCA_948193065.1). Classification (NCBI taxonomy): domain Eukaryota; kingdom Viridiplantae; phylum Streptophyta; class Magnoliopsida; order Malpighiales; family Euphorbiaceae; genus Aleurites; species Aleurites moluccanus. The sequence continues at coordinate 4,963 of CANXYC010499100.1, forward strand.
TGAAGAGAAAGGAGAGAGAATGTGGCTTTCGATTCACTTGGCACTTACTGGAGACAATAATGAGTAAGTTTGCTATGTCGCACCTCAAATCCGAGGACATGTTAACAACACTAAGGAATGAGAAAGTATAAGGTTTTCATAATTCGTAGTTAGCTTGACACTTCACTAAATAACAAATTTGAAATATGACAACTGTAACTATCACAAATCAACTATCCTCTGATTCAAATAACTCAACTTTCAAGAAATAAAAATAATGAAGCTAACAAAGGAAACAACAATGCGAAGTTCTAAATTAATTTATAAAAGAATATGAAATAATTATTAAATATAAAACTTTTACTTTCAGAGAAATAAATAGCAGAATTGACTCAACAATGATCCAACTTATAATATTCACCTGCAAGCTGGAAAAAAATAGGTTGAATAAGAGTGAGCATTCAACTCAGTGAGCTATATAGAATAATAGAACCTATCACTCATGTACATCTTAATTATGTAGATGCATTATACTCAATCATCACACCATTACACAATTAATACATCCTCTCAGGATACCATTCATCAAATAACAGTCACATAAAATATCAAATCATCCAAGGATGAAAATTAGTCCACAAGAACCACCCTAAACCTCAAAATGGAAAGCTAATTCTCCATGCTTGGCTCTCAAATTTCAAGTATTGTCTCTTATGTCCAAACATAGGGTTTCACCATCACAGTTGAAGCCAAGCAGCGCCAAGCGATGAGCAAGCCCCGTCGTCACGCTAATCATAGCTCATCATATCATACTCATCAAATCATAATCATCATATCATAATCATAATCATATATAAGTGGTTCTATGTCATTATAATCTCACTCAATAACCATAAATAATAAACATCATTCATAATCGTCACATCACCACATCAATCATGACACTAGCATTCATCACAATGAAATTCATTATGCTCTTATGATATATAGTGCATATAAGTAATGCATCAATAATTAGATGAGAGAATGAGATGTTATATTAAACTATATAATTCACTTATTTGACGACCAAAATATGTAGCTCTTCTTGGAGCACTCTCTGAATGACAACAAGGAAAATATATAAATCACTAAAATCAAATACGATAATTATTAGAATAAAAATAAATCAAATCCTTAAAACTAGAACATATTTCCCTAAAAATAATAATACTTCTAATAAATAGCCCGCTAAACTCTCATCTATTACTATCAATCAATTGACCCCTTCTTAGGTCTCCAACTTAATAATAAATATTTCTCATATATTTGTATGTCTCAATTATCTAATCCAATTCAATAATTATATACATTTAATAAAATTTCTAGAGCCTATTTATCTCTAATCAATTTAATAATTATACACATAATTTATTTATAATAATCCAATGATTTATTCCACTAAATCCTGCAATTAATAATTACACCATAATTAATATTTTACTAATTAATTACCTTAAAATATTTTTAACTTTCATCATAATAATAATATCATTTAGAAAAATTATTTATCAGACTCCAATAATTTATCTCAATTTAAATTAATTTATTAGCTTAATTTAACTACCACCTCAATTAATTTTCTTCACAATTATTTAACTTTCGGTATCTAAATTCCACAAATATTATCCAATTAATTTTCATAATTACTTTAAATTAATTATCTTAATTAATTTTAATTTATATACTAAATTTAAATACAATTCTAATTTATTCGTTTTACAAATATTCTAATTCTAGTGTCCCAATTTCGATAATTTCTCACAATATTTACACTAAAAATACTCCAAATAATTTAAATTAAATTTCTGAATAGATTAGAATCAACTTACTCTCAGTTATCGAAAAAATGTATGAATTTCCCTTTTAAGTCCTTGCTTCAGTCACCATTGACCGAAAAATGGGTACTGATGGAAAGTTGGGACTGAGGGGAGTTCACAGGAATATGTCTCGCTGAAAAATGGAGGTTGAAATTGACCGAAATTTACATCTAAAATTTTTTATTAGCGATGGGCTTAGGCTGCATGTGGAAGTGGAGGAGTGGCTGGAATGGGGCTAGCTTTTGGTGGTAAGGTCATCAGTGCATGGGCTTCCCACCGGTATGGCGCGTGCTCCTTTTGAATGACTGGACGACGTGATTTGGGCAAGTCTCTCTCTCTCTCTCTCTCTCTTTTTTTTTTTTTTTTTGTTTCTTTTCTTTTTCTTTTTGTCCACCGACCACATGTATATGTATAAACGTACACATAATAATATTAATAATAATAATAATAATAAAATTTTAAAATCTAGGAAATATTCTTAAAATATTCATTTTCAAAATAACTAAATAATTAAATAATTTATAAACTTTTAAAAATTAAAATCAAACCTTAAAATATTTTTCTACAAATACCATTATATATAATTAAATAAATATTTTATTAAATAAGCATGATAAATTCTTTGAACTTTAAATTAAAAGAATATAATCCATAAAATACTTTATAAATATTATTTAAATTAAATATTCTTAAAATAATTATTACTTCTCAATAAAATATATTTAAAAAAAAATTCAAAATTCAAGATGTTATATTCTTTGTCTCTACTCCCAGCAAGACATCATTTAAATTTAATTATGTTAGACATTTAGTGTTCTAACATGCTCATTTTGATGGGTACAAATAACTAATTAATCTACTAATGTTATTTGTTTGATTATATGCAAGGTTTACTTTTCATATTGCAGATTGTTGGTTTGTAGCACCCATTACATATTTAAGTTGCCCTCGTTACTTAAAATTAATGAAGGCAAAATCTGAGAAGATGGATAAGTAGCCCCTGCTACTGTATAAGTAGCACCCACTACTTATTAAGTAGCGCCAGCTACAAAGTAGTAGCAGCTGCTACAAAGTGATCCATAATATATAGTAGATGAAAGCTGGGAAAGAGGTTTCAGTAGCATCCGCTACAAGTCTTGTAGCCCCGCAACTTACTTAGTCGCGCCTGCTACTTAAATAAGTCCTCACCGCTACAAAAATTGAAGTAGAGTAGCAGCCGTTACAGATATGTCACCTCCGTAAGCTTCAAGTCAAAAAGGTCCAAAAGCTCAAGGGTCAAAGGGGAAGAGTAGTAACACCTACTATTGAGAAAGCTTAGAGACACAAAAGCAATTTGGAGAAATTTGATGAAGCGTTTTGCCCGCTATTTATAAAATTCACTGTCACTATAAGGTTAGTCGCACTTGTGAAGTTCTTCATTCTAGGCTTAGTCGTGCCCGTTATAAGTTAAGTAGCCCTCGCTACTTACTTAGTAGCGCCCGTTACTCTTTTTGTAGCAGCCGCTATACTTTGAAAACTGACAGAAAAATAACCGTTGTAAGTACAAAGATTTGTATTACATGCAAATTTAATGCACCTAAATAACTCTATTAAGCTGAAGACTATTTATATGGGTTGGTATGAAGTTAATTTATATGGGTTGGTATAAAGTTAATAGGGTTAGAACAACCACTCTTATTCTTCAAGGTTGTTAAAGTGTAATTAATTTCTGATAGTTAGATAAAAGTTATTGGGTAATTTATTTCTCATCTCTTGTAACTCTTTAAGGTTTTGTGTGAACCAAAAAAACTTAAAGTTTGATTTTGAACCTTTAAAAAGGATCAAAATTAATGAAATACTCAAGTATTGTCTTGAGGAGTAGACGCAGGCTTGTTTTGGTCGAACCATTATAAATTTCTTGTGTGAATTTTCTCTTCTTCTTCTCTTTATTAATTTTTAGTTGTTGTTAATTTTTTAAAATAACCAATTAACCTCCCTTTGGTTACCAAGGGACTTTCAATTGGTATCAGACCTTTGAATCCATATCTCTGAAAATTTAATCATCTTAGATCAAAGATCATATGGCAAACCAAACAACCGACATCTTTGAAGGCAGTTCCACCATAAGAGCATTTTATTTCGATGGCACCGACTATTCTTATTGAAAAAATAGAATGAAAATCTACATGGATAGTAATGGTATTGATTTATGTGATGTAGTTGAAGCGGGTTATACGATTCCTAAAAAAACAGTATGGACACCCGTGGAAAAGAAAGCGAATGGGAGGAATCGAAAGACAATGAACACTCTCTATTATGCTTTGAGTATAGAGAGGTATGACAAAATCTCCCATTGCATTTCGACAAAGTAAATTTGGGAAACTCTTGAGACCATTCATAAAAGAACTAATTAAGTCAAATGTAAGAAGATTCAAATTCTTACTCATTAATATAAGCTCTTCAAAATGCTATCCAATGAAAAGGTATCTAAAATGTACAATCGTCTAGCTTGGGAAGAACTATTCTAAAGAAGACATCAATTGCAAGATTTTAATAGCTCACCCCAAGAAAGATTGGGAAGTAAGAGTTGCTTCAATTGAGGAAGCCAATGACTTGAGCACCCTTCCATATGATAATTTGTTAGGAAAACTTCTCACTAATGAGATTACACTATCTCAAGATAAAGTGAAAGAGAAGAATAAAAGGATTGCTCTTGTTGTTTCAATGAGGCTTCTTCAATAGATAGTGATGAAGAGAAAGATGATGAAGACATGGTATTGCTCACCAAAAGAATAAGAAATCTTATTCTTAGGAAAAAGAAGAACAAGAAGAAATTTGAAAGGCATGGGAAGTCCAAGAACAATCAAGTAAAATGCTTTGAATGTGACAAATTTGGTCACATGAAAGCAGATTGTTCAAGATTAAAAAACAAGAAAAGATTCAAGAAAAAGGCATTGGTGACCACTTAGGATGATTCAAATGACTCCAATGAAGAGAAGGAAGCTAGCAAAGATGAGGTAGCCAATCTTTGCTTCATGGCAAGAGGATGCATCTTCAAGTGAGGTATGCTTGAAATCCACAAGAAAAAAAGTATCATGGTATTTGGATAGTGGATGTTCAAGACAAATGACCAACAATGCAAGTCTTCTCTCAAACTTGGAAGAGAAGAAAGGAAGGAAGGTAATCTTTGGAGATAATGGCAAAGGAAAAATCATTGGAATTGAGCAAATTGGTAAAACTGATAAACCCTCTCTTGAATATGTGTTGTTGGTTGATGGTCTAAAGCATAATTTGATTAGTGTGAGGCAATTATGTGACATAGGAAATAAAAAAAAAATTACTTTCAAGAAATGCTATATGAAACGTTTAAAGGATAAAAAAATTTTATTTATCGGTTATAGAATTAGCAATGTGTATATGATTGATATTAGTAGCATGTATGATGATAATATTGATTGTGTGGTTTCTCTTTGTGATGAATCATGGTTGCGGCATTTAAGACTTGGTCATATTGGCATGGATCACATTGATAACCTTAAGTCTAATGAACTTGTAATTGATCTCCCCAAGGTCATATTTCATAAAGATAAATTGTGTGATGCATGTCAAATGGGAAAACAAGTCAAAAGTTCTTTTAAAACCAAACATGTTGTTTCTTTATTTAGACCTCTAGAACTTTTGGATATGGATTTGTTTGGCCCTTGCAGAATATCTAGTCTTGGAGATAAACAATATGCATTTGTCATTGTTGATGATTACTCTAGATTTACTTGGGTATTATTCCTTGCTCATAAAGATGAAAGTTTTAATGAGTTTAAATCTTTTGCTAAAAGAGTCTAAAATGAAAAAGGTTTTTATATTACATCTTTAAGAAGTTATCATGGAATAGAATTTGTTAATCATAATTTTAAAACCTTTTGTGATGAAATGAGAATTTTTCATAACTTTTATACACTAAGAACACCACAACAAAATGAAGTTGTAGAAAGGAAAAATAAAACACTTATTGATATGGCTAGAACTATGCTCAATGAGTATTCACTTCTTAAGTACTTTTGGGATGAAGCTGTCAATTGTGACTGTTTCATTTCAAATAGACTTTTCATAAGAGTAATTTTAAACAAAACTCATTATGAACTATGGAATGGAAGAAAACTAAAAATTTCATATCTAAAAGTATTTGGATACAAATGATTTATATTAAACACCAAGGATAATCTTGGAAAATTTGACTTAAAAATGGATGTAAGTGTTTTCTTGGGCTATTCAACTTCTAGCAATACTTATAAAGTTTTTAACAAAAGAATTTTGATTGTTAAAGTGTCCATGCATGTTATATTTGATGAAATTAGTCCTTTTGATGTACATAGATTTGAACATATTGAAAATGATGATATATTTGATCATATTCATGATACATCCATTGACTTAGAGCCTTTTGTTGAATCATCATGAAAGGACCATAATGACCTAAAAAATCCTTTCAAGGCCATAGAAAATCCTTCTATTGATGTTGAACTTCTAAAAGATTGGAAATTCAAAAAGGACCACCCAAAAGATCTTATAATTGATGAACCTTCCAAGGGTGTGGCCATATGATTTTCTTTCAAAGAGATTGTGAATAACCTAGCATTCATATTTAAGATCGAACCTAAGAATATCAATGAGGCTTTAGAGGATGAAAGTTGAGTTGAGGCCATGTAAGAGGAATTGAACCAATTTGAGAGGAACAAGGTTTGGACCTTGGTTCCTAGACTACAAAACTATCCCATCATAGGTATGAAATAGGTGTATAGAAACAAACTAAATGAGGTTGGTGTGTGTAACACCTACCATTTTCATATATCATTTTGGATATATATGTGTGTATATTTTTTTTTTTAATTTTATTGGCTGAATTAATTTATTATGCAATAAGTATGCATTTTTCTTATTTAATTATTTTGAATAATGATTATAAGTGAGAATGGAAAATTTCAGTGTAGAATATTGATTGATAGATTGAGCACCTAAATCTGTAAAAATATTCTAAGTGTTAAAGGAAATAAGGAGTTAGGAGTTAGGAAATCTGCAGCGTTTTTCGTGAATTTAGTTAAGTAGTTTTCCAGCCGGCATTGGCGAACTGGCTTTGCTGAGCTGACCTTGCAAAGAGGCCTTGCCAAGCTGGCCACGCGAAGAAGAAGTGCGAGCTGGGAGTGCGAAGAGGAAAATGCGAAGAGGGAAGTGCGAGCCAGTAATTGCGGAGAGGCAATGGCGAGCCGGCATTGAGAAGAGGAATTGGCGAAGAAGGAAGTGCAAGCCGGCAATTGCGAAGAGGCGATGGTGAGCCGACATTGCAAAGAGCAAATGGCGAAGAGGAAATGCGAAGAGGAAATAGCGAAGTGGGAAATGCGAGGAGGAAGTGGCGAGTCGGCATTGCGAAGAGGCAATGGCAAGCCGGCATTGCGAAGAGGAAATGACGAAGAGGAAATGCGAAGAGAAAATAGCGAAGAGGAAATGCGAAGAGAAAATGCAAAGAGGAAATGGGGAAGAGGAAATGTGAGGAGGGAAGCGCGAGGAGGAAATGCGAAGAGAAAAGTATGAATTAGAAAGGGCGAAGAGGAAAGACGAAGAAGAATTTGCGAACTGGGAAATGCGAACTGTGTTTGGCGAAGAGGCATATGCGAACCGGCATATGCGACCTGGCTTATGCAAAGTGGAATGGTGAGCCGGCAATGCGAAGAAGCATTGGCGAGCTGGGATTGGCAAGCTGGGATTAGCGAGCTGGCGAACTCGGGAGCTGGAACTACGGATTTGGACTGGCAGAACGGAATTTAAGTTACTGAGGCAGTAACCTATATTTAAGAGGCAATAACTGAGGAGTTTAAAACACTTAGACCTATTATTTCTTTTTCTCTGTTTTGTTGTGCTCGTCTTCTTCTCCAAAGGACCCGAAGCACTGTTTCTTTTTCTTCTTCATCAATTTCACGATTTCTTCATCAAAATTTCTAGAGAAAAATTCGTGGAAACCCATAGAGATATTCTGTGACTATATTATTTCATTTTAACTTGTGGAAAGAGCTGGAAATATTCTAGAGGCAGTGAAGAATAAAATTTTGCCATTTTAATCCATTTGAGGTAAGGATTTATTTGTTGGATTTTATTGATTAAATAGATATTATTTAGGTTACAATAAATGGGTTTAGTGTTATTTTACATAGATTAACACTAGTTAATTGAAATCCCTAAACTCTAGGGTTTATTTGGAACTTTGAAATATGATATGATAAATTAGTGATGGGATTCATATATTGATGATAGAAATAGTTAATTGGGTATAAGAGAACACTTAATTGATAATCAATTTGATATGAAATTGTAGATTGTGGAAATTGATTTCTCCAAGTAGCCAAATTGGGGATTTTTGGAGGAAATTGGTGAGATTGGCTAATCAATTAATTATTGGAAAGTTGAGGTGAGTTCTACATACATCATTTGTCTTATAAATTGCTTAATGTGATTGTTGGACACCATTTGGGAAAAACCCCAATTGGTAACTCTTCATTGTATATTGCCTTGGATTTTCTTTGAACTTGTAACCACAATCTTTTACCAAATAAATCCATATATTGTTATATAACTTTAATTCATTGATACTTACTATCTTAATTACCGAACCTTGTTTTGTTTATGAATTTCCATTACTACCAAACCTTTAATTGATATTGAATATTGTACCTGGCATAGCCATTATTGATAATGAGTATGAATTTGATTGATACCGAACTGATTGATTGATTGATTGAATCCGGATGTCATTGTTGTTTATGGTATCCCTTGTTATTGACCTTGATATAGTTGTGATAGAATTTCCGATTCGACAGGGGAGTAGGGAAATACTGTCGACCTTATGCACATTGTATATTTGTACCCTAGCTGGGAAGGGTTATGGTCCCGGTCATAGGGCCTGATCAGCCTTATGCTTATTTGCCCTGATATGGATGATCCAGGACCTACACGGTCCAATGCATTTGATTGTTTGGAGATTGTATGATTTCTTTTCAGACAGTCCATCCTTGTATCTGTCATCCCATATATGATACCTAACTTATATGTTAATTATTGGCTTTATTGTACCTTGATACTCATTCGGTACACTATTAACTTTTGATTGGTACCTTTGTTGTATGACACCTATTATTATTGCGATGCATGTGAATTCACTGAGTATCATTTATACTCACCCTTTATTTGTTTTCCCCTTTCAGGAGAGGATTAGAGCTGCAAAATCCAAACTTCTACTTCTCTGGGAATTCTGCCACTGATTTCAGATGTACTTACAAATATTTTATTTTAAATGATATTTATTTTGGTGTTCATGATCTAGCTGCTCCATGGGCATATACGTGTTAGCTAGGAAATGAACATGTAACTGATGATGGTTTTGTTAAATGGATGATATTATAATTAATGAGATATTTTGGGAATTTATATATTTCAGTTATTTTCAGAATGTATGACAGGCTATTAGAATGATTAGTAAATATGAATATGATTTATATGTATTATATTGAATTGATAGGATTGATGTGACTGATATTGAGTTCTACGGGTGCCGGTAGCCATTTGTATCTCCCGTGCCCTAGGACCATCGTGATTCAGGGAATCAGGTCATGACAGAGGTGGTATTAGAGTCTTAGGTTTACAAAACGTGAATCTAAGTAATAGATGGATAGTGACTGGATATAGAATGGGGTAGAATTAAGAATACCCTAGAGCATAGGATTTCCTTTATCGTCTATTGCTATGATCGTCTGTTATATATCTATATTCTGCATTTTACTGTATTTTGAGACATTTACATTTTCTCGACAGATATATCAGTGTAATACCCTAGAAAGGTATAACACATATGCATGAAATTTTTCTCAGTATGTGGTCCATTAGTCTTGAATTGATGGGAAATAATTTTAGAAACACAGTTGGAAAGCAAATTTGAAACTTTTTCGGAAAATGGCGGTGTAGGGACACTGCCGAGAAATTAGCAGTCCGGTCAATAGACGAATTTTTGAAGTTAGCTTGGGGGTAAAATATAACCATAATTTATATGTAATTTTGGTAAAAAGAAAGAAGTGAAAATCATTTAGGAACAATGAAAAGTAAAGAATGGCATTTTGGTAAATAAAGGGTAATTCAAGGTGAATTGTGGAAATGGATTGGTCAGAGTTACAAAATGACTCGAGAACTATTTTTATAATTAAGAATAAATTGAAATAGGCATATTTCCTTTTACACTAGTATCAAAAATCTTAACAGAACTTTCGGAATAAATTTCAGAAGATTTAAGTACCAAAATGCAAAGATTGAAATTTGAGGGATTAAGTTGTAATTTTACAATAATTTTTTGTCTTATATGAGCTTCATTTCCACGGTTTTTGACAACCTTCATCTTCTTCATTTCAACTTTTCTTTCCGTGTACCATTTCCTTCATTTCATTTTTCCATTTCCTTATAGATTTTCTTGAAATTTTTATGGAAATCTACTAATTTGAGGTTGAATAACTCATTTCTATCATCAAATTAAGGTGAGGAGAAAAGGATTGGGAGGCCATTCACTTGAGCAATTCGGCCATGGAGGATTTTTAGGTAAAGTTGTTAGTTTGTTTGATTTGATTATTGTTTTAGTGATTATTTAGGTTGAATTGAATGGGTAATTAGTTTAATTGCATTAGATTATCCATAATTAAAAGTAATTGCAATTTAAATGTTGAATTTGAAGTTGTAAAGGGTGAGATGTTGAATTTGTGTTATGAATTGCTAATTGATGTTAGAAATGATCAATTGGATATGAATAAACAACTAATTGATGGTTAATTTGATGTAGAATTGGAGAATTTGGAATTTGAGTTTTCAAAGTAGCAAATTTGGGGATTTTTGGTGGAATTGGTGCAATTGGAGTGCACATTGGCTAATAGGATCAATTGGTGAGTTTACAATGCATCAATTATTATATTTGAATCATTAAATCGTTGAATGGAATCCTTTGGCAAAAATCCCTAAGTGGCCGAATCCTACTTGACCTAATTTGCCTATGTTTTTATTTGGTTCTTTCTTGTTTTTCCTTGCCAATTTGACCCTAATTTAATGTTGTCTAATCTTGCTTTTGATGCCCTTGTGTTATTGAACAATGTATTTTATTATTGGATTGAATCGGCAAGCCAATTTTACTCTGAACCCTAACCTATTGGCTTGTCATTGTATGTTACCTTGTGTTCGATAATTTGCTTAGTTTATTTGTCATTTGGCTTGTGGTTCGCATGTCATAGGCCTACCAATTGAGTACCATTGTCGTTGGCGATAATGGTATGCCAATTGACCTATTGGTTTCGGCCACCGAACTCACTTTTGTTCCTTGCTTTATCTTATTATCATATTTGATTTTGTTAATTGTAAATTAACTTTGACATTATAAATGAGTTTATTGAATATTGATTGATTGATACTAAACTAACTATTATTGATTGATTCATATTCGGATGCCATTGTTGCTTATGGTATCCCTTACTTTTGACCCTGTTATGGTTTGGCAGAACTTCCGATTCGACAGGGGAGTGGGGAAATACT
>CANXYC010499307.1:0-11080 GCA_948193065.1 Aleurites moluccanus
TGATCTCAACACATCTCATATATATTAAATATCAGTAACTAATAATATTACAGACCATACTAAGTATAGTCATCCCAATAATTTACATATCCATGGAGCATCTAAAATATATATAAGGAATATATAGAAGTTCAATATTTACATTATTATAACAAAGTTGGATCCACTGATGAAGAAATCTTGGACCAACTCTATTCCTGACCTGAAAAGATAAAACCATTAAAAGGGTGAGTATTTTCATGCTCAGTGAGTCAATATATATATATTATCATACATTAAGCTAGATAGAAAACAACAAATGAACAGTATTAATAATTGACTCATGGATAACATATTAAAGGACCAAATCAAGGAAAATGGTTTATAGACATCAAATATAGATGTATAGGCACTGAAAGAAATAATAACCATGTATATATAACAGATACTGGGTCATGAAATGCATATCATTATCAATATAACATGTAAATAGCATAAGGTGGATCAGACTCTATGGCCAGGACCATAACCCTTCCTAGCTAGGGTATCACTAAAATTTCATTGTGCACAATGTCGATGGTATTTACCTACTACCCCATCAGTAAGGTAGCTATGTCATACAAACATTAGAATAGGCTAAATATGGCAAATAAAATACCAAATAGGCAAGAAAATCAACAAGGCACAATTTATATAACTTTAGCTCATTTGAGCAGTTTAGACAAGTAAACACATATAGGATCATCATCCTTAACAAAGAAACATTATATAATAGGAAAAATGATACAAAATTCATTTAGGATATAAGTTCAAAATATGTCAAGAAGACATATTTATACTAGTGACAAAGAATGTCACCCATTTTAGCAAATTTGGTAACAATTGGTTTCTTAAGAAAATTAACAAAGGTCATTTCGTCGAGCACTTGGTGTGCACCACTTTAGGAATAAATAAATATAGTTTTGGGACATATTGATCAAAAGACAAAGTTCATAATTCAAGTCCCAATGACAACAAACACAAAAACATTATCAAACAAGGTTTATATACATCAATATACAAAATAATCGGAGCTTGAATTCAAGGAAAATTCAAAGGAAACTCAAATGAAACACTTTGTCCAAAAAGTTGCAGGAATTTAAATGGATTCAAATTTATCAAAGAAAGGTTTAAACAAGCATAATAATATACATATAACTCACCAGAACTGACGAATCGATCGTTTACGAGATAAAATGTCGATTTGCCTATAACATGCAAAAGTAGTGTTCTTCAGTTTCCTTCGATTCTACAATCAATTTTACCACATATTTAACCTTAAATGGATTCTAACTAACATATTTAAACATTAATTAGAATTATGGAATCCTACACAAAAAATTCATTGCAAACATAAACCTAGTTTTAGGTTTTCTCCAATTTTGATCCAATATTGAAATCTATCGATCTAATCATGTTTATAATCACTTATGTAGCTTAAATGAATCAAAAAAAAAAAAAGAAGAAAACATCATCCTAACCTGAATTCAAGGTGTGGCCGAAGTTTAGGTTGAATGGTTCTTCAATTTCTAGCATGAATTTCTTGGAATTTTGGATAAAAACTAGCTTAATCGGTAGTTTAACCTAGTTTTCTATCGATTTTGCTTGAAGTTTGATGAGATTGGTGGAGTTTTGAAGAAGGAGGAGACTTGGCTGTAACAATGGAGGAAGGAGGAGAATTTTTTTATTTTTGGAGAATTAGATGGTTATTTATATTAATTAACTTTCAGCTAATTTGATTTTCCCCCAGACACTTCTCGTATTCGCATTTTCAACTCGAAACTTATAACTATTTATCTTTTTGTCCCATTTTAATTTTGAACAATATTTCTTATATTTCTCCAGCTTATGATTCTAATGGTGATATTAAAAATTTAAAATTCCTAACTCGTTCAACGTCGATGTGCTTACTTATTCACCGGGTCGATTTTTAGCGATTTGTCAAATCGCGCAAGTATGATATTCTAATGTCTAAACTAACTTTATTTATACTTAAACAACATATATTAAAGGTTATATAAATGAAATTTGAGGGTGTTACATCCTATGAGTCCTATTGTCACACCCCCACTTCGGAATATGACAATCCTAGGGAAAGGGTTAGCTTAAGGCTACCGGTTTCTGTATAAACCATCCTAACTTTCAAATTAATAACTCATAAAATTATTTATGAAAATTTCGGCAGAGTCTCATTTATAACTATAATAATCCCAAGTTACAACTCATTCAATTTAGCAATAAACACAACCTGTAAGGAAACCAACACTTCTAAAATCCCACCTTATACTCTCAACTTTCATTTTTCATATCACATTTTCATACTTCACATGTATATATATATATATATATTAACACAATATTTATACATGCTATATACTAATGAAAAAATCATAGAGCAACTTTAGAATAACAACATACAAATTCTTTACAGATGAGGCAGTTACATAGATACTGTCGGTTCCAAGCTTGGATGAAGGAGATGGGCTGGAACCACCATTATCTACTATAGACATGAAAACATTGAACCATAAGGGTGAGAAATTAATCTTAGTGAGTAATACACATATTATCTTACTCGTGAGACTAAGTGAGGGAATTGCTCACAAAGAAGATAATGATAGCATGAATATATAGATAAAATATATAATAACAATAAGGGTTATTCAACATGTAGGTTCGGTTATCAATATCTTCACACTGGCATTAAAGATACATATCATATCATATTATCATAAAAATGACAGAATCATTATTGATTATTTAAGCAGATGCTACAATCCAGTAACATGCAATTTACTTGTACGGTAGATCAGACCTCATGGCTAGGACCTTAACCTCCTTATAGCTAGGATCATTAAACTAGTATGCACAATGTCATTAAAACTTTTGTCATTTCATTAATGCCATATAAAGTGCTTAATCATTAAATGTCAAAAGAACAAACTTAAACACTTTCAAGGGTTTCATTCAATACGACATTCGGCCAAGAAATAGGGCAATTCATTAAATAGGTATTTTCAATCATTTAAATATGCCAATGGATTCAAGTAAACATATCAAGGAAATCTCAACAATTCCATTGGAAAAACAAATTCAAGTAAAGTAATATACATATTACTCACCTCTATAAGCAAAAATCCAAAATCGTTTTTCCTTCTCTACTCAACAAAGACAAAATAGGTGATTATGAACTTCTTTGTCATCCCCTTTAGATGCTACATATACAACTAAATATAATTTAGTGTGAATTTGATAAGAACTTACATTAGTTTAAACTCTAATTAATCAATTTCCCTAAAATTCCCAAATCTTAAGATTAATTTCAACTTTCATCCTACTGGAAGTCTTAGTTCTCTCAGTCATATCTCCCACTATAATTATCCAATTGTTTCAATTCTTTTTCCTAATTAAGCTAGACATCTCAAGCTCTAATATTTCAAAAATCAGATTTTTCTAAGCTCTATACAATTTATAGCAAAATTTCTAAGTCGGTCTTGCATCTTGCAATCTACCCTGCAATTCCAATGCGAGTAATCTCTACTATTTCACTTGTAACTCATTATGTAGATATTCAAATATGTTTCTCTTTTCACAAAATTTTACCTAAGACATATAAAATATTTTTCATTTTTTGAGATTCTCCTGAATCATATTTTAATGTCCTCAAAATTGCAAAAGCATAAATGCTAACCTGAGTCATCCGTACTCAATAATCTATATCTCTCAAAACAAGAATAATTTACAAAACTTCCTTAAAGAAAAATAATCTAGACATATAAATCTACAAATTTCATGTGTTAAGAATCGTCAAATTCTAATTTTATAGGTATAAAAACTCTACCCCAATATTCTATCAAGTAATAGAAAATTCAGAATTTTTAAGGATTTACTTCTAATCTTACTTTCTTTTACTAATTAAACCTCTAAATTAATATTAAAACTTATTAATTTATAATATGAGACAAGTTAAGATTTTTACCTTTTGAAGTCATTTGAAGAATTTCTTATAACTATCTACAAATTTGATGAAGAATAGGAGCTTTGGAAATGGAGGTATGAAAATTGGTAAAGATGGAGGGGTGATTTGAGTAAGTGAGGTGAAGCAAAAATTTGAAGAATTTTATAGTAGAATTTTCAGCCAAGAGAAGAGGAAGAAAAAGATGGTGATAATTTTCTCTAATTATGTTTATTTATAATAGTTAATAACTAATTAGAATTTAGGAAAGAAAATTTTAAGAAAAATGAAAAGAAAATAAACTTAGCCTAAGTTTGTGTCTAAATGATTTTAGATGAAATTAAGCAAATTAGTTTTGGAAGAGAGCCTCCCACTTGGCCGGCCACCATGCACCCAATAATAATTATTTTATTTATTTATTTAAATTATTAATTATTGGTCAAATTAATTTTGATCAATTTTCTCAAAATTTACAAAATCGTCATTTTCCTCTTCATATTCTTCTATCTTTTTTATTTCTCTATTTAAGTATCTAAATTTTATCAATTTCACTCAATTCTATTTTTAACTCATCCATTATTCATCAAATTTTAGGTGTGTAAAGAAAAATTGGACAAAAAATTTTCTTTAGAATTTATTAAAAATCGAATACCGAAAGGTGTTCAAACCTAAGTTTTTCTAAGTTTTCCTTTTAAGTCTTTTAATTGATTAATACTCTTTATAATTTCATTTAATCCTCTAATTATTTTTTTCATGCTACTAATCTACCCAACTTAGGTTAACCATAATTAATTTTAAGCAATACACCTTCTAAAATCTATGAAAAATCGACTACCGATGCTCGTTTTTTGTAACTACCTTTAATTGTTTTAAAATTTTATTTAGGATTATTACATTCTATCCCCCTTCAGAAAAATTCATCTTCAAATTTTAAATTACTAACTTTATTGCTGAAATAGATGTGGATACTTCCATTGCATATCAGCTTCTCTTTTCCACGTGCATTTCTCAACACTGTGATTTCTCCATTGCACTTTCACCATAGAAATTTCTTTATTTCTCAATTTCCTTATTTGCCGATCTATTATCTTAACTAGTATTTGTTCATATGATAAATTCTCATATACTTTAATAATTTGTGGCTGAAGCACATGGGATAGATCAGACAAGTATTTTCGAAGCATTGAGATATAAAGTACTGATGAACATGGATTAAGCTAGAAGGAAGTGCTAAGTGATAAGATACATGTCCCACTTAATCCAATATCTCAAATGGTTCGAAATACCTTGGTGAAAGTTTCCCCTTCTTATCAAACCGCATAACACCTTTTATTGGGAAAATTTTTAGGAATACATAATCACCGATAGCTAACTGCACATCTTTTCGCTTAGGATCCGCATAACTCTTTTGCCGACTAAAAGCTATCTTCATTCTTTTTCTAATAATAGGCACTTTCTCCATAGTTACTTTGATCAAATATGGGCCTTCAATATATTTACCCCAGGTTCCACCCATCATATTGGAGATATGCATTTTCTTCCATACAATACTTTGTATGGTGCCATATCAATAGTGGAATGATAGATATTATTGTAAGAAAACTCCACCAAAGGTAGGTACTGATCCTAACTGCCTCCAAAGTCAAGAACACATAAATGAAGCATGTCTTCCAGTAACTGAATGGTTCTTTCATATTGCCCATCAATTTGCAAGTGGAAAGCTGTATTGAAATTCAGCTGTGTACCTAAAGCTTCTTGAAACTTCTTCCAAAATTGGGATGTGGACTGAGTACCCCAATCCGATATAATGGAATTTGGTACACCATGCAACCACACAATCTTATCTACATACAACTGAGCATACCGAGCTGCTGAAAAAGTAGATTTAAGCTCAAGAAAATAGGCTGACTTCGTAAGATGATCCACAATCACTCATATAGAGTCATAACCCGTGAAGTCCTTGGTAATCAAACTACAAAATCCATATTTATCTGCTCCCATTTTCATTCAGATAACTCTATCTCCTAATGCAACCCAGAAGGTTTCTGGTGCTCGAATTTCACTTACTGATAAGATAAACAAGTACATATAAACTTGGCTATCTGTTGCTTTATACTCGACCACCAACAACAACTCTTCACATCATGATACATTTTGGTTGCCATTGGGTGAACACTGTAAGATGCAAAATAATATTCTTTCAAAATCTTTTCCTGAGTTCATCAATATCAGGTACACACAATTGTTGCCCCATCTTCAATACACCATCATGTAATCGAAACTCAAAAGTCTTCCCAGCTTTCACATCCTCCTTTAGCTTAAGCAATTATGAATCCTTATCATGTGAGACTCTAATTTTATCAATTAGCTTAGGTCTCACTTGAAACTGTGCAAACAAAGCTCGAGATTCATAAATTTCCAATTGAATTCCCATATCAACTAATTCTTTCATCTCCCTAATTAAGGGCCTCCGATGAATAGCAATATGTGATAGACTTCCCATTAAGTTTCTACTTAATGCATCAGCTACCATATTTGCCTTTCCAAGATGATAAAGGATCTGACAATCATAATCCTTTATTAATTTCATCCACTGCCTCTGCCTCAGATTAAGGTCTTTCTACTGTAGAATATATTAGAGACTTTTGTGATCAATGAAATTCTCACATTTTTCACTATAAAGATAATGCCTCCAAATCTTCAAGGCAAAGACTACTGCTACCACTCTCCCATTTTGCATAAGCGCACATCCAAGTCCCACCCTTGAAGCATCATAATATACTGCAAATCCACCAGATCCAGATGGCAAAGCAAGTACTGGAGCAGTAGTGAGACATGTTTTAAGTTTCTGAAAACTTTCTTCACAAGAGTCATCCCACTGAAATTTAACTTGCTTCCTTGTTAACTTAGTTAATGGCAAGGCTATTTTAGAGAAATCTTTAACAAACCTCCAATAATAACCTTCCATACCAAGAAAACTTCTAACTTCACTCACACTGGTGGGTCGGGGCTATTCTGCTACCGCTTTAACTTTCTTTGGATCTACTTTTATGTCATCTTTAGTAATGACATACCCCCAGGAAACATACTTTAGTCAATCAAAACTCACATTTTGACAGCTTGGCATACAATTTATGTTCCCTTAATATTTGCAATATAACTCTCAAATGCTCTTCACAATCCTTTTGACTTCTAGAGTATACAAGTATGTCATCTATAAAGACTATGACAAACTTGTCTAGAAAAGGCTTGAATACTCTATTCATCAAATCCATGAAGGCTGTAGGTGTATTAGTTAAACTGAATGGCAATACCAGGAATTCATAATGATTATATTGGGTTTTGAAATATGTTTTCGGCATATCTTCTTTTATAATCTTCAATGGATGATAACCCGATTTGAGATCAATTTTGGAGAAATGACTAGCTTCTTATAACTGATAAAATAAGTCATCTATCCTAGGTAAAGTATATTGATTCTTGACAGTCATCTTATTCAACTGTCTATAATCAATATACATCTGGAGAGTCCCATGTTTCTTCTTCACAAACAATACTGGAGCTCCCCATGGTGAACTGCTGGGTCTTATAAATCCTTTATCAAGCAATTCCTGCAATTGCACTTTCAATTCTTTCAACTCTACAGGAGCCATTATGTATGGAGAAATGGATATTGGACTAATTCCTGGGTACACTTCGATTTCAAACTCTTTTTCCCGATTAGGAGGTATTCCTAGTAAATCCTTAGGAAATAAATCAGAAAATTCATTGACTATAATAATCTGTTCAACTCCACCAAAATTAACCTGTGTATCAACTATACTGGCCAAGAATCCATGACATCCTTTCCTCAAAAGCTGTCCTGCACCAATAACAGATATTAGTCTCATCATTACACTACCTTTATCACCTTGAAACTCAAAGCTGTCTTGACCCGCAGGTCTATATTTCACTCTTTTTTCCCCGATAATCAATCATAGCATAGTGAGTGGACAACCAATCCATTCCTAACACCACATCAATATTCAAAACTGGCAATTCAATTAAATTTACTGGGAGTATTCTATCCTCTATTTCAACTAAGCATGAATCATATAAGTATTCCACATCAATGGTTTCATCTAAAGGTGTAGAAATCTCTAAGGGTATATTCATCTTTTTCCTACCCTTACCCAATTTTCGAGCAAATACAGGTGATATAAATGAGTGTGTAGCCCCCGAGTGAAATAAAACATTTGCAAGCACATTCTGAATTAAAATCATACCTGCCACAATAGTATTAGAATTCTGAGCTTCTTGCTAATTCAGAGCAAACACTCTGCTCTGTCCTTTGCCAACTGCTGACTGTTGTACACTTTAAGACGAACTCTAGCCTTTGCCACTACTTCTAGTGCCTCTATTGTTATTTTGACTATGCTAGATTGTAGGCTGAGATATTGTGGGTGTTGCCTGCTATCCCCGAGTAAGTGGACAATCTCTGATATAATAACCATGCTGTCCATACCTTAAGCAGGCTCCAGTAATAAATCTGCAAGATCGCGGATGCTGCTTGCCATACCGAGAACAAGGTGGAAAATTCTGATTTGCCCTTTATGATATAAAGGTACCATATGACATCCGAGGAGCGGATGAAGCAGCTACAGATCTGTTCTGACTTTGGTTACTACTCTCAACTGGTCTTTGAGCTGGCTTATTACATATATCAGAGGGTCTAGGCTGATAACTGTTGCTACCCCCTCTATTTCTACTACTCTATCCTCTGAAAGAACTCTTCCTCTTTTGTTCCTTCTCAGACCTCTCTTCCTTGTACTTTTCTTCCAGCTGAACTGCTTTATCTATCAACTTATTTAGGGAGGTGTATTCTATAGCTAACAAAATGTAATACGAATGTGCATGCAACCCTCTACGAAATCTCATAATCTTTGTGGCTTCATTCAGAACTATAATACCCTAGAAAGTTCTAACATATATGCATGATTTAGTTCTTAGAAAAAGTCTTGAAATAATGGGAAATAATTTTAGAGACACAGTTAGAAAGTGAATTGGTTACTTTTCCGGAAAGCGGTGGTGTCGGGAACACTACCGAGAAATTAGCAGTCCAGTCAATAAAAGAATTTCTGAAGTTGACCAGGGGTAAAAGATCATCGTAAAATATGTGTAATTTTGGTAAAAAGAAAGAAGTGAAAATCATTTAGGAACACTGAAGAAGTAACCAATGGCAAAATTATAAATAAATGGAAGTTTAAGGTGAATAGTGAGAATGGGTCCGTCGAAGTTACAGAATGACTCTGAAACTATTTTTATAAATAAATATAAATTAAAATAAGCTTATTGACTCCCCACTTTAAATTCTAAATCCTGACAGAATTGACATAATAAATTAAAGAAGATTTTGGACCAAAGTGTGATGTATGAAAGTTGGAGGAGTTAGTTATAATTTACTATTTGATTTTTTTATATATTTTATACTTAGAAAATTTTTGCCATTTCTCTTCTTCATTCCGTTGCTTGTCTGAAACTTCTCCCATTCCTTCTTGTCCATTTTTCTTCTTCATTTCTTACAAATTTCTTTAAGTTAATTGATGGAAAAGTTGAGTATTCATTTGGTTCTTGCCATTTCCATCATCAATTTGTAGGTTAAAGCAAAGGAATTCAAGGAAAGAACTCCATCACCATTTCGGGTTCTACACTCCATCTAGGTAAGAAGTTAATTTGTTTGATTTTATTGTTTAATTAGATGTTATTTAGGTTGAATTAGATGGATATTTAGTTAGATTGCATCAATTGATGCAATTTGTTAGAAATCCCTAAATTCCTTAACCTAATGGAAGTTGTAAGCTTTAGCTATGTCAATTGGTATTAGTTTTTGTTAATTAATGATAGAATATGTCAATTGGCGGTTAGTAGACAACTAATTTAGAACTCAATTTGTGACAAAGGTGCGTTATATAGCTCTATTGGTGAATTTGAGTGGAATTGAGCTTCTCAAAGCTATTTGGAAGTTTTAGTGAGTTTAATATGCATCTAATAACATGCCATTTGTATTAAAATTGAAACTGGAAACTTGGTTTGGAAGCCCCATTTTGGCCGAACCTCATTTACTATTCACTATGCCTATTTTTGTTTGATTTTTGACTCAGTTTCCATGGCTAGTTTGACCCCATTTAATGTTGTTTATTATTGTTTCTTTGATGCCTATGTGATTATTGCCAATGTAGTTTGTTGTTAGTTCAATTGTGCAAGTCAATTTTGCACCCTAACCTAACCTATTGGCTTGCCATTGTATGCCCACCATGTGTTTGATGAAATGCCTAGTTCATTTTGTCTCTGGCCTATTGTTTGCATTCCATAGGCCTACCATTTAAATGCCATTGTCACCAGCGACATTGGCATGCCAATTGGCCTACCGTTTTCCATCGCCGAGCTAACTTTTGTTCCATGTCTTTCTTAATTGTCAAACCCTTTGTCATTGATTTTATGTTACCTATAGCCTTGTCATTGATCTTATTGATAATTGAATTGGCTGATATTGAGCTTATTGATATGAAGGATGCCATTGTTACATGATAGTATCCATTGATATATTGTTTCTTCCTATTGATCCTAATGTGGCTTGACAGAGCTACCGATCCGATAAGGTAGTGGGGAAATACTGTCGGCGATGTGTATATTGTATTACTGATGCCCTAGCTAGGAGGGGTTATAGTCCTGGCCATAAGACCTAATTAGTCTTATGCTCACTGATACTGATATGCTATTAGAGACCTATATGTTCACATATGGTCCATACTGTTTACTATAGATTGTATGATTTCATACAGTCCATCACTTTATTTGTCTTTTCATATGATACCGAGCATGTACTTCATTCTTTAGCTATAATGTGACCTATTATAGATTCTATTTATTGTTATATGACTTATTGGTACCAGTGCCTCATTACTACCTACTGTTTTATTGTTGATGCATATAGATTCACTGAGTATCTTATATACTCACCTTTTCCTTGTTTACCCATTTCAGGAGAGGAGTAGAGGGCAGAATACATTGGGCGAGTAGCAGGGGATGGGTAGGCCGGTTTGAGGCCGAGACAGCTCTGCGGGAAGG
>CANXYC010499363.1:0-33613 GCA_948193065.1 Aleurites moluccanus
GGCATCTCACATCACTGAGGAACAAGAATACCCAAAAAGGTAATAATCATACATCAAAATATACTAGTGTCCTCGAATGACTAACTACGGAGCTCTAGAGTATACTCCCATTACATATTGTGTCATAATACCATTAAATAAATATACCAAATATCTCAAATGAAGTATTACAATGAAGCTTCTTGGAAAAATGGATCAAGAAGCTGGATCTTCTCTATTAGCTCCTTCACGAGCTATGATATCACTTAAAATCCACAGAAGAGGAGTGAGCCTTCAACTCAGTAAGATATGAATATTATAAATCAAAAGTCTGAATATCGAATCATGGTCATGAACAAATATTTATACTTATAGGCATGAAAGAAATCATAAGTTTTACTTGAAGGGAACATGGTTCTCATAATAATTTGGCTATATCAAATCATGTCATAAATCAAATCATGGTTCATATTTAGAACATGGAATGCCCACAAAGAATGGCATTATCAAATCTCATCTGATAGAACTGATCTCATATCATAACATATGTATCAGTAGCCTTGCTACCTTAACGTGCACACATACTTGGCCAGGCATGCGCCTAGAGCTCATGGCCCCCTCTAGGTGGAACACTGATAAAAATCCTATCAGCTGGGCTCCCAAAGTGCACTATGGACCAATGAATTCACTCTCATTGGGAAGAGTATTCTATCCATGGTTCATGGGGTTTCAATCTCATAGAAAATATATTGGTCGCAAGACCATCATCATATAACATCATTCAAATCGGTTTACAAGCAAGAGATATATGAACTTGATCCAAGAAGGTTGATCAAGCCATTCACATTATAC
Organism: Aleurites moluccanus; assembly: GCA_948193065.1. NCBI lineage: Eukaryota > Viridiplantae > Streptophyta > Magnoliopsida > Malpighiales > Euphorbiaceae > Aleurites > Aleurites moluccanus. The sequence continues at coordinate 832 of CANXYC010499363.1, forward strand.
AAGTATATAAATATATAAAATAGGATAATCAAATATAAGAATACTTGGTCATTTTAATTTTCAAAGAACAATAATCAAATAGGATGTTCATACTTACCTTGATATAATTTCTCTTGAAATTTCCTTTAGCAAATTCCAATTCTATCTCTTCAATTTATTTGATTTCCTCCTAAGAAATTTTCCCAAATATACAAAATTAGGGTTTTCTCCAAATTAATAATATTTATCATGATTTCCTAATAATTAATTATCTTAGAGTCTCTATTCTTAATTTCCAATAACAAATTCTTCTTATCTCTTAAAAAAGATCTGCATTTAATTTCGAAGTTACTGTTCATGACAATCTCAACATTCTGATTTCTCCAACATTAATTACCATTAATGACTTTATATTACTTGCAATAAATTCTATATACCCAATATTAATTATCCTAACCCATAGACTTAAATAAATCTAAAGAAAATAGCTTGAAAGAAAATTTACCTTATTTTCCTCAACACTGAAATTTCTGAGATTACTGCTCAAATCTGGTGATTTCTGCCTTAATCTAGAATAATCTAGAAGTCTAATGCATTAATTTGAGTATTAATGCCTTAGAAAATAAAATGATATTAATCTGAGAAAAAGACTGAATATCAACGAAGAAATAAGGAAAGAAAAATTGTGAAAAACGATTCTGGCTTGCTGGGGTTAAATAGACGTTGCCCCAGAAAACACGCTTGCCAGCTCGCCAATCAGCCTCGGCAAAGCTACCTCGCCTAAGCCAGCTCGCCATTCCCATTTCGTATTTCCCAGATCGCACTTTCCAGCTCGCAAAACTTGATCCGGCAATGCCACTTCGCTATTCCAACTCGCATATGCTACCTCGCGTATGCTGCCTCGTCAGACTCGCCTCGTGAACTCTTCCTCGCATCTGCCACCTCAGCAATGCTTCCTCGCCTCTTCGCCTCTTCGCTTCTTCGCCTCTTCGTGAACTACCTCTTCGCATATTCCTTCTTCACAAAATGCCTCTTCGTATAATGCCACCTCGCCTTTCCTCTTCGCCAAACTCTCTTTGCCTTTCCTCTTCGCCAAATCCTCTTCACCTTTCCTCTTCGTCAAACCCTCTTCGCCTTTCCTCTTTGCCAAATCCTCTTTGTCTTTCCTCTTTGGCAATCTCTCCTCGCCACTTCGCATTGCCGGCTGGCAAAATGCCACTTCTTATTTTGCCGGCTCACCACACCAAACTTCCTAAGTTAAAACCTTTTCTGGACATCTCACACTTAGCCAGCTCGCAAGTGAGCTATAAATATCCAAACTTATTAATTCTTTCTGCCACTTAAAAATAACATATAGGAGCACAACATATCAAAATTTCAAATCATAAGGACCAACATACAGACCATAGTGACTCTCCAAAAGTCACCCAAACTTCTGCCCCAAAATCCAACCGAATAATCCTAAGAAAAATCACTCTCCATTAAGATATACTTATTCAAAAATTCTGAAATTTTACAGACATCATCAACACACATAAAGGAACATTTTTCATGTTCATACCTTTTGCTAATTCTGTCTTAGTCATTCCCAGTAAATTCAAACAGACACTGACTTCCTGCAGAAATACTCAACCAGACTAGCCTTACTCAAATAAATATAACTCAACACTTATACAGAATTTTGCCAAACCATTTTACAGGATTATAGTTAAGACATAAATTCACAACTTTTATGTTTTATACTTTATGAAATTATGTCTTTAAGATCATACAATTATCATCACAAAATCCTACAACTGAATAAAACAGAAATTTCTGAAATTCTCAAACATTCTCATTTGAAATTAATTAATTCTCCATACATACAAAATTATTAAAAACACTAAAAAATGGCGGATATTACAATATGAGATTTGTGAAAATACTTTGTAAGATCTAAGTGTGAGCCAAAATACTTGGATTTAATTTTATACCTGCAAAAGGATCGATTGAAAGTGAAAATCCCAAGGGATGCTTGGGGAGTGGATGTAAGTAAGGAGTTGTCCGAACCACTATAAAATTATTGTATCTCTTTCTCTTTTCTCTCTCTATTAATATTTTTATTTGTCCTTAAATTTTTAAATACCAACTAATTCACCCCCTCTTGGTTAAAGAGGGACTTTTAATCTCATCTCGTTATTTATTTAATATTACACTTGTATATATACAATGATCATTTGTTTTGTTATATATATAAACTATCATTATCTACATTAGATTAGAGAAGCATGATGAATATTAGTGACAAATAAAATTTTTATAATTATGAATGTTACATATTACTTGTGCATGTTCGAATGGAATTGGGATGACATAAGATTGTATAGGATTGTGATTTTGATTCTGACTATGACGTGCGTTTTGAGATGTGATGAGTTTATGACTAGCATGACAGTGGGACTTGCTTATCTCTGGATGCTAGTTGCCAGTTGGGTTGCGCTGCTTGGCATAAGTCGCGATGACAGAATCCTGTGTACTTGATCTTAAGAAATAGTATTTGGAAATAGAGAGCTAGATTAGAGGCAGGGATGGAGGGCTATAGGGGGCCCAGATGGGTCTAGGCCTCCCTAGCTAAAAAAATTTCATCAATTGGTAGAAAAATTTTCATCTAGCCCCCAAAACTCAGCTTTTTATACAAAAAAATTTTCTTGGTCTGCCCAAACTCAATTTTTATACATAAAAAATTTTCTCGGTCGACCCATGATTAATTTTCTAGTTTCATCCTTATTAGGGAGATTGGCTCCCGAGTTGAAAAGTCATTTTACTTGAGTTTTTCTTGTCTCGCTTTATTATATTCAATTATATAATTATTTTTAGATTGTTTTATATTATAAATTTTAGAACTCCACATTGTTATTCCATTATACACATTGTAATATAGTATGGTTAGTTGTATGGTTTTATATAAGTTGGTTGAGTTTGGAGGATAATTGAGTTTTCTCATTCTAGTTGATATGATTTTTTGTTAAGTAGAAACCTAATTATGATGATTTATTATGAGTGAAATTGTAGTCCTGAACGACAGAGATTTGATGTTATGCACAAGTTTTACTTGACAAGTGAACCATAACCTTTTATTTATGACAGCTACAATTATCATATTACAATTTTGTCATTTAGTAGATAGTCAGACTTACTACAGGTTTTCAAGATCTTATATTTTTTCATTTTCCAGTATCAGTCATATGTCTTTAGTAGTTCATCAATTTATCTAAATTAGCTTAGGTTAGTTGAGAAAACACAAAAAGGGGAAGATGAGAGGAAGATAAAGGATCACTTTATGCAGACTACTAAACTCTTCTCAAGAACTTCAATTTGATCTTTAAGCATCTTGATTTCTTTGTTTTTTGATAGAAGGTACCAGTGAAATATCTTCCTTAAAATTGTTAAGTCTTGCACTCTCGCTTCTAACTGAGTTTGCAAGGAAAAAATCAAGTACTGTAATATTTTTAATTTATAGTTTTAAGATATTTATATTTACTTTCAATTACTATTATTTTTAATAAAAAGTTAAAATCCTCTTTTTTATTTTTTTTAATTAACTTTTTTTAATGAATGTTTAAATGACACTTAATATAAAATCTTATATAAAAAGAAAGTATACATGAATAATATATCTTTTTAGGGAATATGAATAATATATTAATATATTTTAATTACATAGAGAAAGATGGATTCATTGATAATATGTACAAAAACTAATTATATTTACGCTATTATAAAACCAAAAAGAAGATTTTTTTTATTTCAATATTGCTTTAATATTTTGTTTGTTATTTATTACACTTATTTTTATTTGAATTGATGATATGGCAACGACTTTTGTTATTAATTAATTAGTTAGATACATAGTGCTAATTATTTATAAAATATAAAATTTTAAATTGTGATAAATTGATAATAATAATATAGAGGAGTTGGGAGAGTAAATAAAATTATTTGATCCCTCTCAATAATATATATATATATATATATATATATATATATATTTGAAATTTTTTAAAAGAAAGAAGTGTCAATATTAAATTTTTAATCCAATATCTTTTATATTACAAAATATGTATTATTATTATATAATAGAATAAATACTTATTTACTCCTTGATTTTAATAAGTTCATTCTCATTTTTTAGAAACGAATTAAATGATCTCTCGCTCTTAATTTTGTTAACAAAATAATATTTTTGTTTAAAATAATTAAAAATTCAGTTTAAGAGAATAAAAAAAAAAACTAATAATAATTAGTATTATGTGATTATAAAACTTAACATAATACATTTTTTTTTCTTTTTGAATAAAAAATATTAATTTTTTAAAAAATTTTCACCTATATTTTTTTAAATAAAATTATACTATATATTTTAAAATAATAAATAATATATTTTTTATTATAAAATAATAAAAAATAATTTTATATTATAAAAAAATATATAACTTTTCCTTTTACTTATTTTGAAAGATATATATAATTTTTGTACCATAAACATATTTTTCATATTATTAAAATATGTAAAATATTTTCTAAAATTTTTAAAATAAAAATTAAGTTTTGTAGACTTAAAAATAAAAAAGATAATTAGAAAAATTAAAAAAAAAATACTAATCAATTTAAGTTTTATCTTCTTTTTTTTTCTTCATTAATTATAAAGGTATTTTAATCCTTTTATTACTAAATTTTTTTTTTAACTGCTAAAATTATTTTGACTAGCACCAAAGTACTATTTTATTAAATAGAAATAAATGTGAGAGACTATTTAGAATAAATTTATTAATTAGACTAAATTTAAAGGATTAAACAGTAATTTGCCCTAAATAATAAAAATGGTGAATAAATTACCCCTTTTGTTGGGTTGTTTATGCTTTTGTTTTGTTTTTATCTTTTTTATAAAAAAAAAGAGTCCTTCATTATTGTAGTAGAAAAATACATCCGGATAAAAATAATTAAAAAAATTACAATCAAGATAAATATAAAATGAGTCTTATCCCTAAATTTTATTAATCAAGTTATCAGAACAATAGTATTCAGTTTAGCAGTTATAATTGGCATATCAGCGAGAAACATACTCCAGTCGATACTGACGTTAAGTCATTTTATGAGTCTGATTTGTTGAAAATCAAATGAAAACTCATTCTCGTACAGGAGAAATAAATAAACTCTTATAGAGAGAGATAAACAAACCAACATAAAAAAAATAAAAAAAAAAAAAAAAAAAAAAAAAAGGGACAATCCAAACTTCATAAATGGAAGACTCGCAAATAAAATTAACATAAACAAATCTAAATCTAACATCAAATCTTATTCAAAACAACAATGAAACAACTCAAGACAAAGTATATACTGCAATATTTTTAGGCAATCAGCATCCAAGCAGGAAAAGAGAGATGACAATGGTGAAGGAGGAAGAACGACGAGTTAGGTAAAGGCAAAGGCTATTACATTTTTACGAGTAGTAATGATTTTCTGCTGCTTTTGTTTTGTTATATAATATGAAGTTAAACTTATGACCTTATCATCACGTCTGTGAAGTTGTGGCCATCTATACTATTTTAGTCTTTTTATAATATAAAAAGAAAACGGCTAGTAATTTTTATTTTTCTCATAAAATTATTATCCATAATAAATACTAATGATGTTCTTAAACATCAATACTTAACTTATATTCATCTATTCTAACCATGCATTAACTTATCTTGAACTTAGATTGAAGTTTGGAACAATTACCTTGAATTCATAGAAATGGAGAATCCTTGAGAAATCTGAAATCTTGATGTTCTTGAAGGTTTGATTATTAATTCTTGTGTTAATGGAGATGAAATAAGTATTTGAGAAGAGTATTTAATGAATTTATGGGTGGTTGAAATATATTTATGAAGAAAGAAAAAGAATGAAACAAAAATAAATGAAGTCTGAAAATAAAGAAGAAGGGTTGGATATTTATAGACCTGTGTCTTCACGCCCATGAATAGAGTTCATGGTCGTGAAGGCCATTGCTTACGTTGAGTTCGAACATTTCTCCACCTCCATGAAGGGACGTTTCACGTCCGTGAACAAATATGAAGAGTTGGCAAATTTACACAGAAACTTTTATCATGTCCGTGAAGGATTTCTTACTGGCATGAAGAATACTTCACGCCCGTGAAAGACTGACTGATGAGAATTTCTCGTGTTTTCTCCATTCTAATTTATCCAAACTCAATCAATTAATACATATACATATACTTAATACGTCAAAATCAATCACAACTCATCATGTCTCAACATATAATCATTCTAGGAGTAATCTATACTCAACATAGCATTCTAAATCATCTACCATGCACATATAATATACACAGGCCAACATGCATCAAACAAACAAACATGAACGAACACATATCTATTTCAACATTCGAAATATTAGGTATTACATTATAATTTAATTTTTGATGATTAAGCCCTCCAACTTTTATTTTTTGATACATCGAGTTCTTTTTTAATGGGAACTAACAGGAGTGCATGACATGTGCGTTAAAAGTACGTTAGGAGACATAAAAACTGATGCTTGAGATTTAAAAGTCTGATTAGCAAAAAAAAAAAATTATAAAAATGATGTCATTATAATAAATCAAACTCACAAATAACAATCCAATCATCTCCTTCCTCTTAGTTTTCAATCTAACATTCTCACAGCTTCAACTTTATAAGTCATGAAAGGACCCATCTTCAAGTTTCACAAACACAACTCATACCCATTTTCCCTTTAATCCCAAAACCTAAAAATCCCACAAAATTTTTCTTAATTGATGCACTTACCCTTCGATTTCATGCCAAAAACAAAACCCAAATATCCAATACTCTTCTTCTTCGAATACCTAAAGTGAAATGTGACCAGAGTCTCTCTGCAATCACCATAGCCCTCTTCTACATCGAGTTCATTCTCAAATGGGTTTCGTTCACCTTATAATGGTTCACCATATGCTGAAAAAGACAAGATGATTATGGAGAATATAAAGATATTGATGGAGTCTCCAATATCCAGTAAATCGATGTAAGCGTCTGAATCAAATCCAATTATATTGTGAGAAAATGGTAGCGCAAAATTGGCTAGGCCTGCATCTTTTGTTTATTGGCTTACCATTCATGTGAGTCCTCCTTCAATTGTGAGAATTTATCCAACTTAAGGCACTGATGTTCCTAGATACCAACTATAGAATTGGTTCCATTGATGGCGAATTCTCCCAAAACTTTGTTTCTATAAATCTCTTAGAGCCTTGATTTAAAAATTTTAGTAGCTCATTTATCTTTCTTGCCTAGGGTTTTCCTAACTGGCACTAACACTAGTGAGAGCTCTTCTCTTTCATATACCATTATCTCTGTACAATCCCCATCGACATTAATAATATTACTACAGTTTATGTACTATTTTTTACTAAATTGATAAATAGAAAGTGAAGAATATTGCTTATAAGTTGGGAAATTTCTAATTTAGAATTTTTTTCTATCTATTAAATCTCTGTTTGGATTCTCATCAAGTGGGTATAGAGATGCATGTAATTTCATGCATGATTGAGGCGATTACAAGTTGAACTGGTAGCAGGAGTGGGAAGCAGAAAAGGAAAAGAAATTTGGTTTTGGGAAAGGATGAGAGTGTCGCATTGTCACGTCCCACTATAGGAGGCATGACGGTCCTAGGGCATAGGTAAATCTAAGATCACCAGATACCCATAGAACCCTTAAATATGTCAATCATCAGTCATTCATACTTAAGCCCATTCAGTAATATTCAAACTCCATTTATCAATTATTAGTTTTACATAAATTTTAACAGAATATCCTATATATTTTTAATCTAATTCCCAACATGAATAGTACCAAATTCATATTTCAATAATTTCTCAAAATTCTCAACCTGTATAGAATATAGACTCTCAATTTGCACCACCCTTGTATTCTCAACTCTACAGTTCAGGTAGATATATATAACAGTTATATATTTTATGTCATGCTATGTCTCACTAGCTTATTCACATTTAATCCTATCATTACTGTTACCATTTTAATTACTAATTATCACATATATCTTATAGTGCATTAGGTCACTAATTAAATTTCCAATAATATCTCATATGCTAATATAATATGTATATACACTTGTTAGATACCACACAAATATAAGATAAACATAATTGTCTATACCCCGAGTTATACCCCACGGAGCTTTAAGAGTTTATATATATGATTCCATAAACACTAATTACATTGGAGTCCTCAATGTCCCAAATGAGGAGGAGAAAGTAACTTGGGAACAACTTCTATTTCTTCTTTCCTGAAAAATAATAAATAACCATATAATGAGTATAAACATACTCAGTAAGTTAAGTATACATCATTATACAAAAAGTCCAGGTAAATAAATGTAAGATAAGTCAATAAAAGTTAAATAAGTCAATAAAAATTAAATAACAATGAATGTGATAAGTAGATGCGAATATATCAAATTTGCACATCAAAGGCTAGTAATTTGCACACCAAATGCCAATGACGTATAGAATGGATAACAATAATAAATAATTTTGGATAAAGGTAAGGATATCAATGGTAAGTAATATAGAATAAGCTTATTATAGGTACTATGTTCACATGTAGAAATATGTAAAAAAGACAGATATTGGGCCTTGAACTCGTTTTATATTTAACTTTCACATGTAAATTATATAAGGCAGGCCAAGCCTTATGGATGGGATAAGTTCCTTCCTAGCTAGGGTAAACACTGTAATGAAATCATTGTGCACAATGCCGACAGTACTTACCCACTACCCCATCGGTAAGGTAGTTCTGTCAATTTCACATAATTAGGCCAAAGAGATCAATAGCAATATCAAATAATTATTGGAAATATTAAGGTACAATGGACATTCAATGGGTAAACATATGCTCAATTATCAATTTGAAATGAATGCCCTTCAGTAACATGTGACTAGTTCCATTCTTGATACAAAGGTGGTTATTCAACAATATACACTGTGGTACATGTTTGAACATTTGATGTGCATAACATTTAGGGTCTCATGGTGCAAGATCAATCAAAGTTCAATATCACTATCAAGTTTTTAAATAAACAATACAATAGGTATTTTATTTTCAATAACAAATCAATGACAATACATCAAATTAGACTTGGATAGCTAATGGATGATCAATGGCAATAACAAAGAGACATTATGTCAAGAAGGAAATATGTTCATTTGATTTAAATAATTCAAGTTATGACAATAGGTATATGTAATGATGTATAAATAACTCTCCTTATTTTGTAAACTTCAATTAAACACTTTACTCCTTTCTTTCCTTTGGGCTTACCCTTACATCATCCTTTCCATTTGATGCTACATACCAAATACATTCAAAATTTGTACTTATTCACATGCCATACACTATCCTTAACTTTAGTTTAATCAATTTTCTTATATTCGCTAAACTTAGGGTTTGCCTTGTGAACTTATATCCATTTTTCTTATCCTGGCAGTCTGCCTTTCTATGCCTATAACTCCGTTTATACATATCTAATTACTATAATTATTTTTTGTACTTAAACTATACATATGATACTACTACCTATTCAAATTTCAGATCAATTTGATTACTAGTGCATTAATAATAATTTGTCAAATTTAAACCTACTGTATTGCAGTTCATATCCGTACAGACTCTATTTTCATATCTATAACTCAATCTGTGTTCATTAAAATGTAAAACCATTTTATAGTACTTAGTTAACATATAAATAAATATTTTTTATGTTTAATACTTTTCCTAATTCAGACTTTAAGGTTCTCATATCAACAGAACATAGTAACATTTTCTTGTTTATTTGTCAATCTGAACATGTAACACTTATAGCTTAATATCTCTTAAAATACAAATCCAATGCTAAAAACCTTTACATACCTATAGATAAGATATAAATAAATACTTTTCAAGTTGAACATTTCTCCTAATTCAGTCTCTAATGTTCTTTAGAATTAAAACACAATAGCTTTTTTTATTAATTCCTTCATCTGAGTCAGTCTCTGTTTTTACTTAATATCTATTCTTTCACTTTGAATTTCATAAATTTCTTTTACAAACATCTAAATAACATAAATACCTACAACTTTTATATTTTTTACTTTCCCAAATTCATTCATTAATTCCACGTAATTCTAGCTATAAATTTTTGTTTCAAAAAAGATTCCAGGACTCCTCTAAACCCTAATTCATCTTTAATTTTTTTAGCACAATTAATTCAATTCATTACCCAATCAAGCTATAACATTTGCAAATTAAATCAAAGAATTGAGTTTAAGAATTTTACCTTAGATGAATCTCTTCCTTTTTTCTCCTCCAATGATAACAAGTTCATTAATTCTTCCTTTATCAACTTTCTTCCTTCTATCAAACCTTTTCCAATTTAGGTATTTGAATTACTTAGAAGATGGTTGAGAAAGTATTTTTGGGATTTTTTTTTTGGACAAGAGGGTTTTGCCATTACTTTTCAAATGGCTAGCCTTCTCTTCCTATTTATACTAAAGCCATTAGAAGGATTGAAAATGTAGAAAATTCTAGATTTGGGATAATTATCCAATTTCTAGAAATTGGTGGAAAAATCTTTAATAAAAATCCTCCTTTTCTTATCCCTTTGGCCAGCCACTCTAAAGATTTTTCCTTGAAAAATTCTAGATTTTATGGATTAAAATGAACTTTGACTTGGTGGGTCCCACATCTTTAGGTAATTATAGTTTGACCTAAAATTTCTCTTATTTATAATTTCTACCACAATTCTTTTTAATTCTTTTAACTGAGTCCATAAATTCTTCCCATTAAAGTTCTATGGAACCTTACATTACCCTTGGTACCTCAATTCAACTTAATAACTCAATCTCTATAGCTAAAGAATTTTTACGCCGAACTTGTTTTGGAAAAACTCCGTAAATCAAAAATTTACATTTTCTTAATTTCTCTTTTATTCCATATCCATTTTCAATCACTCTTAATACTATATTTACTTCTATTTTATTTTTAATTGGATCATAATCTATCTAAATTACATCATGTAAAAGAAATTTGAACAAATTTACTGTCAAAAATTTCTTAGAAATCAAGAACCGACAATTACCTCAAAATAGGATTTTATTATCAATTTCTTTTTCTTCACTATCCATTTGTCTTTCTAACTTCACAATAATCCTCAAATTATTTTTTCCTAATAATTTACAATCCTAAATTAAGGCATCCTCAATAAATTTTAAAAAAACTTCATAAAATATTATAAAAATTATGTAATAACCCTAATTGAAAATTTAAAATGATTAAAGGTAATTATAAGAAACGAGTATCGGTAGTTGGTTTTTCATAGATTTTAGAAGGTGCATTGCTTAGAATTAATAATTGTTAACCTAAGTTGGGTATATTAGTAGAATGAAAAAAATAAGTAGAGGATTAAATGGAATTAGAAAGAGTACTAATTAGTTAAATCAATTTAAAGACTTAAAAGAAAAACCTAAGTTTGAAGACCCTTTAGTGTTTGATTTTTAATAAATTCTAAAGTAATCTTTTGTCCAATTTTTCTTTACATGCCTAAAATTTGATAAATAATGAATAAGTTAAAAATAGAATTGAGTGAAATTAATAAAATCTAAATGCTTAAGTAGAGAAGTAAAAGAGATAGAAGAATAAGAAGAGGAAAATGACAATTTTATAAATTTTGAGAGATTGGTCAAAATTAATTTGACTCATAAAATAAAATAAATAATAAATAATAATCATTATTTTGGGCTAGGTGGCCGGCCAAGTGGAGAGATCTCTACTAAAATTAATTTGTTTAATTTTATCTAAATTAATTTAGATACAAACTAGGCTAAGTTCATTTCCTTTTCATTTTTCTTAAATTTTCTTTTCCTAAAATTCTAATTGGTGATAAAACTTTATAAATAAACATAATTAGAAAAAGAAAAGCTATCATCTTCATCTTCTTTTCCCAAGCCTCGGCCGAAATTTCCATGTCCAAATTCTCCAAAAAATTTGCTCACTTTCCCTTACTCAAATCACCTTCCTACCATCTCAACTTCAAGCATTTCTACTTGTAAGCTTCCTTCTTTATTAAATTAGTGGAAAATTTGTTGATAGTTAGAGGAAATTATTTCAAGGTTTCAAGAGGTAAAATCTTAAACTAGCTCTATAATTTGAATTAATGAGTTTTAATGGTAGTTTAGAGGTCTAGTTGGAGAAAGAAAATTAGAATAGGAGCAAATTCTTAAAAATTTTGAAATTTTTGTGTCTTGACAGAATTTTGAGGATGGGTTTTTATGCCATTAAAATTAGAATTTGAAAACATAAAAGTTGTAGGTATATATGTGTAAATTATTTTCCTTTAAGAAAGTTTTATCAAATTATTGTTGTGTAATGAGATATGAAAGACTGAGTATTGCTGGCATGAGTTAGGATTTGGACAAAGCAACCCTACTGAGTTTTGAGTTTTTGAAAACCTTAAATGCAAAATAATAGAAAACTCAAAACATAAAAAATATTTTCTTATATCTTAGATAAAATTTAGTAAAAACAGAATAAAATTTGAATATCTACATAATGAGTTACAAGTGAAACAGTAGGGGTTGCTCGCATAGGAATTACAGGGTAGATTGCAGGATGCAAGACTGACTTAGAAATTCCATCATAAATTGTGTAGTATTTTGAAAAATCTGAATTTTGGATATGTTAAAACTTGAGATGTCTAGTTTAAGTAAAAAAAATAATTGAAATAATTAGATAAGTATAGAGGGAGATAAAACTGAGAGAACCAAGGCTTCCAGCAAAGTGAAGGCTGAAATTAACCCTAAGATTTGAGAATTTTAAGAAAATTGATTAATTAGAGTTTTAATTAATATAAGTTCATATCAAATTGATACTAAATTATATTTAATTGTATGTTTAGTATCTAAAGAGAAAGACAAAGAGGTTCATTATCACCTCTTTTGTCTTTGTTGAATAGAGGAGGAAGCTTGATTTTTGAGTTTTGGCTATTGAGGTGAGTAATATATATATTGTTTTACTTAACATTTTATTCAAACCTAAGTTATTGAAATTTTCATTGTTGGCCGAAAGCATCAATTGTATTATCCATGATTATTTTTATGTCTTCTAAAATTTCAAATGATTCCTTTTGATTGAATTTGTATAATTGGCCAAATACTTTATTGATTAAAAATCTTGAAAGTGTTTAAGTTATTCTTTGATACCTAATGATTAAGCATTATATATGACATTAATGAAATGACAGAAGTTGTAATGACATTGCGCACAGTAGTTTAATAATCCTAGCTAGGAGGGAGTTAAGATCCTAGCCATGCGGTTTGATCAACCATATGAATAAATAGCATGCTACCGGATTGTAGTCTCTACTTAAATGATCAATAATGATTTTGTCATTTTTATGATAATATAATACGATATGTATCTTTGATGTCAATGCGAAGATATTGATAACAGAACCTATATGTTGAATGACCTCTTTTTTTATGAATATTTAATTAACTAATGACCCCTATTGTTTTTGTATATATATATATATATATATATATATATATATGCTATCATTATCTTCCTTGTGAGCAATTCCCTCACCTAGCCTCACGAGCAAGATAATATGTGTATTACTCACTGAGATTAAATTCTCACCCTTTTGTGGTTCAATGTTTTCAAGTCCATAGTAAATAGTGGTGGTTCCAGCCCATCTCCTTCATCCAAGATTGAAACCGGTAATATCTATGTAACTGCCTCTTTAGTCAAGAATTTATATTTTGTTCACTTTAGAAATGCTCCATGATTTTGAACATGTATAATTAATTAATGGTAGTTAAAAATATTTAAACTTTAATTAAATTACTGCATATATGTTGATAATGGTTTGTTAATTGAAATATGAAAATTTGAGATGAAATGAGGAAGTTGAGGGTATAAGGTGGAATTGTAGAAGTGTTGATTTTCTTGCAGGTTGTGTATATTGTTTAATTGATAAAGTCATAACTTGGAATTATTATAGTTACAAAAGAAACTCTGACGAAATTTACGAAAAAAAATTATGTATATAATTTATAATTTAATAATTTGGAAGTTATGATGGTTTCTACGGGAACTGGTAGCCTTAAACTAACCATTTCCCTAAGATCGTCATATCCCGAAGTGAGGATGTGACAAATTACCGTTAATACTATGTATTATTGTCCTAAAAATTTTTCTGTAAAAATTGTCATTGAATATTCTATTTATATCTTTTTAAATTAATTTAACCTATTTATTCTTCAATTAACTTTTTATCTATTGTTATGATCCATTTACATCCGTACAGTCTCCTATACAGTTTTTTAAGGTGTTACACGCATGGCAGAGCTATGAGAGGAAGAAGATGATCAAAAGGAAAACACTGTCGTTTTCCTTTAATAATATTTTTTGGTTTTTATTTTTTTTTCATATCATAAATGAAAATATCAGTCATCAGTTTTCATATCTCCTGACGTGCTTTTAACTCGCGCGTCATGCACTCCCATTAGTTCTCATTAAAAAGGGACTCGATGTATTGAAAAATAAAAGTTGAAGGACTTAATTATCAGAAATTGAACTATAAAGACTCGATAGCCAAAAAGCGAAAAATTTAGGGTGAGGATGTGTTTTGTGAATAAATTATCAATAGCATTTTCAATATTTTCAGATTGGTATTTTATATATTTCTCTATTTGTCTACCAGTTGACAAGTACTATTGGAACCTTCCTATAAATGATCGATAAGCTGGAATAATCACCGCCGACACTGAAACTCTAAGCTCATATTGAAGCTGCTCATCACTAACAACCCATGTTCTCTGTATTTTGGGGAAAGAGAAATCTCCCTTACTTTGTTAACTGACACAAGGAGAGCACATTACTTAGCCATTGGGCTGGTAGGCTAAGGTAGTGTATGGAGGGACTCAGCGATCAAGGAGCAACTTAATGGTCTTTATGGCATAACCAGATAAAACTTTTCTTAACCTTGTTCTTATTACTTTAATATATATAGAGGAATGCACGTTAGCTTAAAAAGTTATGTACCTTTTTCTTTGCAATTTATAGCCTTATTCCTATCATTTTAACATATATATTAAAATAAATGATTATAAAGAGAGTTAAATCCTATATATAATTAAATTATTAAGTTTAATTATTAAATTTTTTTTTAATTTTTAAATATTTTACTCAAATATTATAAAATTTCAGCCAGTAAATTTATATTTAAATGGCTTAAATTTAATATTTTATGTAAAAATTTAATTAATTGACTAATTTATATCAATTAATAATATATTGATTAAAAATTTATATTCAAATAGTTTATAATGTTTCATGTACAAATTTAACTAATTGATTAATTTTTATTTAATTAATAATATATTGATCAATAAGTTTATATCAAAATGACTTAAATTTGATATTTCATATACAAATTAAACTAATTGACTAATTTATATCTTATTAATAATATATAGATCAATTAATTTATATCAAAATGGCTTAAATTTGATGTTTCATGTATAAATTTAATTAATCGACTAATTTTTATTCAATTAATAATATATTAATCAATTAATTTATACTTAAGTCACTTAAATTTGATATTCTGTTGACAAATTTAACTAATTGACTAATTTTTATCCAATTAATAATATATTGATCAAGAAATTTATATCAAAATTACTTAATTAACTAATTTTATCCAATTAATAATATATCGATCACTTAAATTTGATATTTCATGTACATATTAACTAATTCACTAATTTTTATCTAATTAATAATATGTTCATCAATTAATTTATATCTAAATCACTTAAATTTAATTTTTTATATATGAATTTAATTAATTAATACATTTTTATCCAACTAATAATATATTAATTAATTAATTTATATCAAAATCACTTAAATTTATTAATACATATATAAATTTAACTAATTTTTATCCGATCAATTAATTTATATACAAATCACTTAAATTTGATGTTTCATACATAAAATTTAATTAGTTTACTTATTTATATCAAATTAATAACATATTGATTAATTGATTTATATTTAAATCACATACTTCATGTATAAATTTAACTCATTCACTAATTTTTACTCAATTAATGACACATTGATTAATTAATTTATATCAAAATCATTTAAATTTGATTATTCATAGACAAACTTTATTAATTTGATATTTCATATATAAATTTAATATTAAGTATTTAATTAAAGTATTTAAAAAAATAAAAAGAAAAAAAAAGAAAAAAGAACTTGTGAAGAGAGCGTTAGATTACGTTAAATTTATTTAATTTATAGCTAACGTGCGTTTCTCATTATGGTATTATAGAAACGCTGCGCTTCTCTTTGCATTATAACAAATACCAATATAGATAATAAGTTATAAGAATAATTTTTAGTTACTTTCAATGACTATAATTTAAAGAAGATGATATGATCATTTTTATCGATACAATAATGATACTGCACAAGGACCCTTATATTTATATGCATATATAAGCATTTTAGACTTAAAAATTTAAATTTAATGTTTTTAAAAGATTTTTAATAGAAGTTGCAACCATCGAGTTTTTTAATTATTTTAAATTTTAATTTAATTCGAATTGAATATTAATCTTTATTTTATGAGTATTTTTTAATTAAATAAAAAATTACCACATTTAATTTTTTAAATTCTATTATTCATAGTTTTATGTATGAAATCTGTTTCTTTAATGGTTAGCATATTTATTACAATAGTCTAAATTTTAAATGAAAATGAATTAAAATAAAGATAAATATATTCATTTATTAAAAATGGTAAAATAAGTTTATTCTCCATCTTAATACTTATAATTCAATAGCAAGTAGACTAATAATATTTTAAATATATAAATCAAACGTCAATTATAGACATGAATCTTAATACTTAAAATGATTAAAATAAAAAAGAGTCAAGCTAGCCACATTTGAAATAATTTTTTCAGTAAATACAAAGAAGTATAATATAAATAAATAAATAATGATTGTCACTTGGAATACTCCATAATTTGATTCCAAATTCCAAATCTTGATACCGAACCTTACCTTTCCTTTGCCCTCTCTGTCTCTCTATATAGCTTATGCAAAAGCCCATCATTTACCAAATTTAGGAGACAGGGAGAGGGAGAAAAACAAAATAAAAAAAAAAAAAGGGAAAATGGGGAGGAGTAGAGGATTGAGGGAGCTTTCTTTTTCTTGTTCCAATTTGTGTGTGGGTCATTTTTGTATGTTTAAAAGAAAAGAAAATTGGTGATATAATTATAAATAATTATGCCTCTAAACAGTAGAGTGGCTTATCTCATTATCTTCTCTCTTTCTTTCATCTTCTTCTGTAAAAATTCAAGAAATAGAGAAAATATCAAATCTTTAAGGTAGGCTACCTAAGAACCATTCAATCACAAGAAGAAGAGGTTTGATTGTATTATTAATTAATGTACATCAGTAACACTGCAAGTAGTAGTAGGAGTATGGATTTGGGGAAAAATTCTTGCAACTTCCTCATCCATAATCACTTGTTTTCTGTCTCTGATACTTGTTTTTCTTTTTCTTCATCTGGGTTTTCTGATCATTGTTTTCCACTCAAATCTTCTTCTTCTTCCTTTCACTCCTTGTCCTTTGGAAGTGAATTTCCCGAGCTCAGTTCCATGGAATCTACTTTCAACTTCTTTGCCTCCAAATTCACTGTTGCTCTTTTCATTCTTCTTTAATTCTTCTCTCTTTCTCTATACTGTTGGATGTTGTACTGTATTGACTGCCATTGTTTTATTTGAAGCAATTCCTCTCTCTTTCTCTCTTATAAAAGAAGAACAAAGAAAAAATAAAATTGCGGTGTGCATCAGTGACACCCTTGTTCTTTAATCCGTTAATGGCGTCTATTACTACTACTTTGGCATTCACCATGCCAGCAATTACCAGAGATCTTCGATCCATCAGGTAATCTTTTTATATATCTCTTTCTCTCTATTGTTATTTTTAATTAATCTTTATTTACTATGGATAATATAATTGGGTTAGTAGTGTGTGTGTGTGTGAAATTTTAGTTCAGTACATAGAGGTGAAAGCAGGATTTTTGTGGTAGTGAAAAACCCAAATATCCCTTTATTGTTTACACGATGATGATCATCATCAGGTATGATCATGATAAACGTTGGATGTGGATGACAAGGAGGAAGTCCCTTTTCCCGTGCACTAGGATTTCAGCTTCAGCTTCCTCTTTTTCTACCAATCAGATGACCAGGGATGAGTCCCGCCTCAGTATATATCAGGAGGTTTATTTGTGTTACCAATGATTGTCTATTATTATTATTATTATTATTATTATTATTATTATTATTAATATCAACTTCTATGTTTCACTCTTTTCATTGATACCCACATTCTATCTTTGAATTTACTTTTTATTGACTTGCAATTTTTATCCATTTTGAGCTGATTCTCATCCTTTTCTTGCTGCTAAAATTCATTTCCCAGGTTGTCAAGTCTGCAAGGGAAAAGTTCACCCAGGAAATCTCCTTTCAATCCAAGGACAAAGACATCTCTCTTGCAAAGGTACACAAGTTTCCTTTCTTCTTATCAGAGCATGATTGCTGGTAACCTTTTTTTCATCTTCTTCTGGAATACGTGCCCTTAAATTGGTATCTTTAGTGCCACTTGCTATACATTCATATTCATAATCACAAGTGTATGTTTATACAAATTGAACACTTTTTTTTTATCTTTTTCCCTAAACATGCCTTTCTTTCTTTTATTTCATAATTTTTTTATTCTGCCATGTTTGTCATTTGTTGTTGTAGGCTTTGCTGTACATTGCAGCAGAAGATGAGGCATTTCTTGCTTTTAATAGAGAGATGGATGCTCGCTCACTCCTAAATGAAAGGAGAACTATATCGGTCCCAATAGATGATCAAGAATGGGATTGTGTGGAGCAGATGCCTTTGGCAGGAAAGAACATAACTAAGTGGCTGAGTGAGTTGGACACCATTGCCAGAGAAGTTGAAGCAGAGCTAGTTTCAAGAGATATAGGCTGCCATTTTGTTGAAGTTTTGGATGCTGTTAATGTAGTTCTTTTTGAGTTAAGAGGCTTCAAAAGGTCACCTGTTGTTGTAGATTCTAAGTATTCATACTTGCACACTGTACTCAGCACTGGATGTGGCAGTGGTAAAATTTCATCATGTTTCTTCTATACATATGTGGCTATTTGCTTTAATGTTTTTCTCTGGTCCTTGTCATGTTTGCATACCAATATATTTTCTTACTGTGAATTATTCGGTCTTCTCTTATTGTGGATATTTGCTGCCACCTAACAATGTTATTACCTTTCTGACAGCAATTTTGTTTAGCATAATTTACATTGAAGTTTGTAGAAGACTCAGTTTGACCATTGTGGGATCTCGAGTTGGGGAAGATTTTTTGATATGGCCCCAAACAGGGAACCTAGAGGTGCTTAAATTTTGCATACTCATCTTTATCAAAATTATAATGCATAACTGATTCTTTCACAATTTTGTTGCTGCCCTCGTTGAAGATTGAGAATCAAACCTGCTTACGTGTGCTGCGAGTGTTTGCGATAATTCTCTGCTCTACCGTTTCTCAACAGCCCTTTTGGAGAAACTCATGTTTTCTGAAAAACAAAAAGTCACTTTGTTTTAGTCTTTTCCTTTTCTTTCTGTAGGAGCTTTTCAAGGTGACTTCTGGACACAGCTTGTTTGCGATTGTCAATGGGAGGTGTGTAGAAGACCCTAGATCAAAGGCATCAGATTTGACTAGCAACTCACTTTTGGGGCTTGAGATTGCCACAAAGCGAGACATTATTGGAATTTCTTTAGCCAATTTGATTGTAAGTTCTAATCTCTGCATACGTCTGAATGGTTTGTTTGTTACTTCCATGAATATTAGTAATTCATGCCTTTTTAATAGATTTTCTTAATTTCCTATCTATTAATGAATTAAAAATTTTAAAAATTTGCAGAGGCTTCACTGGAAACGTGCTTCAAGATCAAATCATGGATTGATGCTGACTTCTCCACTTAGGCATGTTCATGATGCTGATGAGAAACATAACATGATCCATAACTCCAATGTTCCTTTGCTTCGGCCACGAGATCTTAGGTAATGTCCTGGTCTATCTCTACACTGCTAGCAATTATCTCTTTCTTCCTTAATATTCTTGCAGGCATCAAGTTATGTAGTCATTCTTGTTATATGTTCTAGCTGTTAACCTGGGAAAGATTAACAAGTATACCGGAAGAGAAATGGGATTCTGTTTCATGATAAGATTAAATGAAATGTTACTTACGCATGAAATGCTAAAAAGCATCTGGATTGTTCTTAGATAGAACTTGTGGTTTCAAATTTTTTGTTTTTCCTTGGGAAATAGGACCATATATCATAGTTCTTGCAACTGCCACAGTATAGTTAGTTTAGTGATATGGATTTACACCCGTTACCTTCTTGCATTGTTCAAACGTCTGGTCATGACGACATATGGTGAACTTCGCTCTTAATTGAGCATATAGAGTTTACAAACTCTTTTTTTTTTTTTACTCAACTAGTTAGTATGGTTACATGGATCCTTTTTATCCTTCTTGTTTATTTAGGCCAGTGTTTCTGTAAACTGTTGGGATGCTAAATCATCTTTATCCATGTAACTCGACTTCAATTTTTGAGTATATTGTTTATCTAATTCAACTACTTTTCAACCAACTTTTGTGATTGGCATATAGTTCTAGCTGACAATGGAATTTAGGGAATAGGGTGAAGTGGCATGTATTATTTACTTCTAAGCTTCCTGTAATTTCCCTTCTTCTATCAAGTTTGCAGTTTATCTGAATGTGAATTGTATATTTGCTCATTGTCTCTAGTTGTTGGTGCCATGACATTATACTAATCAGTTTCCCCTTTAAATGTAATATGGAAAACTAACCAGTCATCTTTGCACAAATAAACTGTATCTGGCTATTTTTTATAGAAGAACAGAAATTTGATTCTACACAGATCAGATAGTTTCAGTTGGAGCGTCATGATTTCCTTTAGTATATTCCCTTTTATTAATTTTTCTAATGTTCCAGTACTATTACTCTTTCTCAGGCGAATCAGATGATTTTGTTTGCAAAGGATGTAGAGGACATCCTTAATCAATGTGCTTGTAAACAATCAACTCATTTATTAACATGGAGTTGTGGCCCTATGAGGCAGAGCAAGATTTTTTTTTTTTTTGGTGATTTTTTATGCATGTGTTTGCTATCATTTCATGTCTAAACATGTGCTTATGCTTGCTTTATTTGTTTTTATATGCATGTGATTTCGATCTTATATGCATGTGTTTGATTTTATTTATTGTCTGAACGTGTGCTTATGTCTGCTTTGTTGTCTTTTAATTGAGGTTTATGTTGATTGTTTACGTACATGGTTTCTTGACCAAGTCATAGTGATACACGTTTTTGTTCTTTTAGATCTTTTGATGGCAAGGAACAACAATATTGGAGATGGTATCAATTGGCAGACATTTCTTTTCATTTTTTGTGGGGTGGGTGGGCGAATTTCTTGAGAGGGTTCTCAGATAGAAGATTGAACTGATTAATAACATATGGACTTCCATTTTTGTTTTCTGAGAGTAGATATGAAATTTAAATTATCTGATAAGTATCTATAAAACATTGTTTGGTAGGAAATGCTGAGCTCATAACTGCTAAACATTGTTTGGTAGGAAATGCTGAGCTCATAACTGCTAGATTTCACCGTGCAATATGTTTAGTTCTGTTTGCTTTTGAACTACTTAAATTATGTTTATAGGGTGTTTGTTGATATGATAGGGTTAATAGGATCTAGTTTGTTTGCTTATCAGGCAAGATGTGTTTGTACTCTTGATTTTGCTGTCAGCTCATGCTTACTGCAATAAATTTCCAAAAGACACGTAACGGTTGCACTAGCTGTTTACTCTTTCCACGTAGGTTACCTTATGTTCTATGTACTTCTCCAAGTCAAGCAATTTGGAATGACCTTTTTATATTTATACACATCAGCTAGGTACAGGATGTATAATGTTTTTTATTTTTTAAAAAATTTTTCTGCTGCATAGTTGCAGTTTGTAGTTCAAGAGTTTGAATTTATGCCACCACTAGTAGGTATTGGTATGCACAAGTGTGTAGTTTAGTGATTGTTTATTCAGCATTAGTCATGATTTCATTTAGTTTAATCTTATGTTATGGATTTCACTTTAACGTACGGATCTCTTTACAGATTAGCAATCATGGCTTCAGAAAGACTGCTGATTTTGCAGCCACATAATTGGGCCTTGAGAAGAGATCATGGCATGATGTTGTACTATAATAGGTATTAGATTATAAACGTGTTTCTTAACCATTTAAAAAAAAAAAAAAAAATTGTAGCCACATAAAAGTTCATTATCGTATTGAACGGAGAAGTATTTGATGGAAAATGTCAGGGAATATGGAAAGGCAGTGCAAGAGCTAAGCATCTGTATGGCCTTTGCTCCAGAAGAAGAGGCACAAGTCCTAGAACCATTTGTTGAGAAATTGCACTTGTTGCGGCTTGAATCATCATGGAAATCTATGGGACATGCAGGTCACCTTACAGTTCCTTGATTGACCTTATTTGTAAATAGCTTTGCTTTGATAATCCTGCAGTACTATGAATGCTGTCCATCAAAATATATTCAAATTGATGGTTTTGAGCATGTTCTGAATGATAATAGTGTTAACATTTTCGGACTGTCAAGCATGACTTTTAGACTATCTTTTTGGAATATAATCAAAGTTGTAATGTAATCATGTCTCAATTCTCATTACTTTATTTGGTTGCCTAAAAAATTTATTGTTATGTAATTACATT
Source organism: Aleurites moluccanus (assembly GCA_948193065.1). NCBI lineage: Eukaryota > Viridiplantae > Streptophyta > Magnoliopsida > Malpighiales > Euphorbiaceae > Aleurites > Aleurites moluccanus. Next base: position 23,797 of record CANXYC010499363.1, read on the forward strand.
ACGTCATCACCATTACTTTAGCTAATGTAGTGCTCATTGCATACAAAAATTAGTACTGTGGATTTCTGGAGCTCACACTTAAAACTGCTTTGGATGGAAGATGTACGCCGAAAAATGGATAAACTACAGGACTTGGAGTGATGATTCTTATAGGATCTTGAAAGTTTATTTATTTATTTTTTATTGTCTAAAAGAGATAATGTACTGTAAATGGAAAATATTCTTCAGAAGCCAGCCAAGTTATAATATTTTCAAGATTTAAGTTCTGAATCTGCCTAACTTTGCCTGTTTGAAATTTGTACCTTGGCTTGCTCAATATGTATACAAAAATTATATAAAATGCTAAACTGAATTGATTTTACATCTATCAGAGGCGTGGATTCATTAAACAGATTTAGGCAGGTATCCATTTAAAGATAAAATCTCTTGTTCAAATTCGAGTATTATTTTGGTCTAATAATAACGATATGACCCCTGCAAAATAGTTCTAGCATATATATATATAACCTAAAATGAATATTTTATAATTTTTAAAAAATTTAAATATATTTATAAAAATAAAAATATAAACGGTTTTGAGACTTTCAGGCTAGCACAGCTTTTTAATATGAGTATTAAATATTAAGCAATTGATATTCTGCACGAGGCTTAATTGCCTCTTTATTTCTCTTTCTAGAGCCAATACATTATTATTATTTTAAACTTTCAAAATTTGAAAAAACTTTCCTTTATGAGAAAAAAAAATCTCCAAAATTTTTAATTATCTTCTAGGATTTTAGTATTATCTTCTAGATCTCTATTTTTTATTTTCAAAATTTTTTTCCTGTTTTTTCATTTCAATTTCAAGACTTTCTTTCTCCATTTAGTCCAGATACATTTTCCCCTTTTTTCCAAAGTTTCCTATGCATTTTCTTTAGTTCATCTATGGATTCTTTACCTCCTATTCTCGTCTTAGCTAGTGGTGCTTTTGGTAAAAATCAAACCCCTTCCTTCGATAATCCATGAGAGAGGGTGACCAAATCTGTATTGTTTTGTCTTCTAGCTCTATAGGAAATATTCGCCTATTCTATCTAATTTCCAAGGATTACATCTTGACTCTCTCCTATTTGGAAGGACGAGGCAATATCAGACTTCCTCTCAACTCAAGCATCTTATAATATGAAGATTAGTTCAAAGCGAGTCTTCACTTTCCTTTTCACCTGTTCTATATTGAAATTTTGTATTGAAATTCTTCATGGTTTTGGCTTTGCTCCTGACCAATTAACCCCAAATTCATGGTGCCCATTTCTAGCTTCAATTGTCGTGGCAAAAGAAAATAATATTCAACTCACCTTCACTCTATTTCAGAGTCTATACATCATCTTTTCGTGGCATTTACCATCTTTTCATATCTCATATGGAAGAAGAAATTCATTGTGGTGACTTCCGGTGATCTCTTTCCTTCCTTTTCAACCTAGTTTAATGCCGCTCAACATTTAGATTCCCCTAAAAATCTGTCTCCCGTTGAAGAGCAATACTAGACCATGTTTTTTGTTTTAGGAAAATAAAAACTTCTAAATATTCAACCTATTTTACTAAAAAAAAAATATCTTGTGTTTCATCCAAAAGTCAAAATAAGCTTTTCCGAATATTTGACTTTAGTTCTTTCTTATGCCACTGCCCTAAATTTTTTGTTTTTTGTTTAATTATAGGTATGAAAGGGAAGGTTCTTTTCAAAAATTTAAAAAACATGAAGAAAGGGCAAAGCACCAGTTCAACTACTTTGTGTTGTTCAAAACGTAAGATGATTGTTCAACTTTCTAGGAAAATTGAGGATCTTACTCTTAGATGATACAGCTATTTTGCCTTCATCACCTAAGAAGGTAAAAAAATTTTACGAGTATACTGCTTCTAGAAAATCTTCTTCCCAACTCTTATTCCTTCCTTTTTTAAGTAAATGATAAATGTGTTTTTTTTTTTAATTTTTTGGTATTTCTCTTTCTTCATGTGACTATCTCTCTTCTATTTTAGATTGTCTCCAACCATATTGTGTTGGATCAACGAGATAATCAAATGCAATCTTAGTTTCTCCATTAGCAAAAGAATCAATAGGACATGGAATGCCTTTTAGAAACTTGAGAACAGAAAATCATCAATTGTATTTTCATGCTACTGAATCAAAACAAAAGCTGGATGACTTAACCCACAAGATGAATTTTGTACATGTTCAATTGGAGGATGCCTAAAAGAGGGCTGACCTTTAGGAGACAACTTGCTATTCCAATACCACTACTAAAATGTTCAATTTTTTGTACATAAATCATTCTAGAGATAGACTTAAGGATCCGTTTGGGGTAAGGAATTGGAATTTCAATTTCAATTCTCTAGAATTAGAATTGTCAACGTTTATTTCCCACAAAAAATTGGATTTGTTTCACACAGAGAATTGGAATTGAAATTAAAATTAAATAAAAAAATTGGTGACGATGAAAGTGGTGGTGAAGTTGGGAGTGATTGTGGACCACCCTAAAAATTGCTACTTTGTTCTTGTTCCGTATTTGTTCTTTTTATTTTCTTTTCCTTGTTTTCTCGCTTTGCCCACTTCACTCACATAATCACTCACTCTCTCTTTCTCCTATTGAGTCACTAGCATCTTTGACCCTTTTATTTCCAATCTCCTTAATTACTCACAAGCTATCTTTAATTTTCTTACAACAAATCACAAATCATTGATTATGGTGTTTAGGACTTTTATTTTCTTTTCATTTTAATCATTTTTAAATATGACAACCTTTAATTATATTTATACCGATAAAAACTTTTCCAGATAGAGAACGACCTTGGATGTCCTCATTATTTTAGATACAACAATTTCGTACACTTATGAGTATGTTGTAGGCTTATCAATTTTAGGACAGTTAGGTAGCAAGGCATTAGTACGACCCATTCACATCGAATTCATTAGCTCTCTCTAACTAATACCTTGCTCGTTGACTCACCATTCCAGAATCAAACTCACATCTAGCATATCCTTTAAACATCTGACTGCTGCCAGATCAAAGCCTCGAGGCTTACCATGAAATCACTATTCTACTTAGCTCCCTCACATGCAAAAGTAGGGATTGTTTATCTACTCGCTCCTTAAAATGATCATATCAAATTAGAGATCAGGGGATTTGACAAGGGTTGACAACTTTTCTTGTTATTGGGCTCAAACATTGGATAAGCCCACCTTAAGAGTCATTTGACTTTGGGCCTAAAATGTCACTAATGGGCCAAAACTTGGCCTTTCATCTAAGGCTTGCATCGTCCTCATCTAGGAAGATCTTCAAAGGCCCTCGTAGAATCGTGCTTCTAAAGATATTGAACATAGAGTTATCCCCAATTTAAAGATTAGCCATTGTGCTCACCTAATTATGGGTCATAGAGACTAGTCTTAAATTGTCAATACTCAGCTTTAAAACATGAAAGGGAATATTTATCTAAAATAATGCCCACGTCTGAAAAGACGTTGCTAAGAAGGCTCTATAGTCAAGCACACAAGCTAACCTGTCGAATCAGACTACTAGTCCCTCACATTAGAGCCATTCGTATTTATTTTGAATAGGCCCTTTCAAACCAGATAAAGGAGCGAACAAGAAATCAAAAGTATATATAAAAGGCAACCTTAAAGATAATAAAGGGAAGTTCATCTACTTAAGGAAAAAAAAAAAAAAAGAACTTAAGAGTAGATGAATGATGTAAATTATTGTCTTATTATTTTCTCTAATTTATTTGTTGTCCACTATTTATTCCTACAAGAGTTTAATTTAGATTTAATTATTTTTTCTACTTTATTAAATGTTCACTATTTATTCTCATGAGAGTTGAATTTGAATTTATTTAACAATCTCATCCAAGATGTACTTTTTGATTAGTTGATGTATTTATAAAAAATAATTAAAACTCCTTCCTATAGTTTATATATTTAAAAATAAAAAAATTTTATCTTCACCATAAAAAATAGAGTTATAAATGAGTAATATAAAAATAAGATTAAAAACAAGTCGAGCTATAAAGAATATAAAAGTGATTGAGATTTACTTAATTATTTGAGTTTATTCACAAGTTTTATCAATTAATTAAAATTATTAATTTTAATATTTTTTTATCTAATAATAAAATGTTTTTATGTGTGTGTGTGATAATTTTATATATTTTAAATTTTATTTTATATTTAAGTAAATTTTATTTCACTTTGTATTTTATGAAAGAAAAAGAAAATAATAAATTTAAAAATATTATTATTATATTATTTAAAGTATTCAAGAATTTTTTTAGCAAGCTTAAAAAATATCAAGATTGTTGATGAAAATAATCGAGTTTTATTTTATGATTGAGATTAATTTATTTTTGTCAATGAACTAAGTAAGAGTGACTTGAATCGTTTTACAATCTATTCAGAAATTCTTTTGAGCTTTGATTTTAAAATTTGTTAACACCCTGCTATGAACCACATTAATCTGCTACCTATTTGTGATTGATAAATTATTAGGTGGTACATAAATATATTTTTTTTATTCATATAAAAATTAATTTATATAATTAAAATAAAAATATATTTATTTTTATGTGAGTAAAAAAAATATTTATTTATTTCAGGAAATTTGAAAAATGAAAAAAAATATATATCTAATAATTATTAAATATATATGTAAAATTTGTATATATAATAAATCATTTAAAATTTTAATAATTATTAAAATATATGTATAAATATAAAAATTAAATTAAATTTTATAATATAATATTTGATTTCATTCATTTGATTAAAAAGTATTTTTTTTTTTTTGGCCTATTCGATTTTTACATGAATTATTGATAGCAGTTTGATCCATCTAATTTGGCGAATTAATTAATTAATTTAGTTTAGCAGATTGGGTCAATTTTAATAGCTATATTTTATAGGTAATATTTGATTGCAGAGATATAAATTAGGTGATATATGTTAAAAAATTGATGCATTTATTTATATATTCATTGGCTATATAAGAGATAAGTCATGAGTGGCTCGTAGCCATAGTTTTAATTTGTTCTATAATTATGATGTAATATAAAATAAAAATTGATAAACAAAAAACATCTCTACTTTCCCATATCGAAAAAGGAAATAAATTGAAAATAATAATAATAAAAATGGCATACGTGGGTGGCAGCGGCATACTATCTTTTGATGCTCGTTTATCGTTGTCAAGAACAAGAAGGTTAGGGGTAATGGCGGCACCAACAATCTCTGTGAAAGCAGAGGCCTTGACTATAGAGAAATCTGGAATCAAGATCGTTAGGAACCCTCCTGAGTCCAAACTCACCGAACTCGGTGTTCGCTCTTGGCCCAAGTAACTTATCACTCTTGCTTTCTCTTCGATTTTTTACTTGATTTGCTGCTTTTTTTCTGCATTTCTTTTCAATGCCCAAGTGAAATTTCTAGTTTTAATTTGAAAAATTGCAAGAACTTTCATAACCCAAAAATAATATTGGACATGAGATTCTGTTTTTTTTTTAAGTTCTTTTTGCCAATTCACTAATCTTGCTACAGTATGGTTCAATTTTTTTCTTTTTGGTTCTTGAAATTTTTTTATACATATTCTATAAAATAGTAAGTATACTTGATAAAACAGATCAAATTTGCTTCAAATGAATAAAGAAATAGGCAACTCCAGCAAAAAGTAATCTTTTCTTTACACTAAAGAAGTAATAATGAAAGGGGAAATTTTCATAAATTTTTTATGATTACATTTTTATATAATTAGTAATTTGGATTTTGTTGAAATGAAATTAAAAAAAAAAATAAAAAATAAGCTTCCTGGGTACATTTCCACATAGGCGGATTTTTCTGGAGACATGGAGGAGTCATTTCTCCCCAAAATTTGAAAATTTTAATAGATATATTTAAAACTTTTTAAAACAATTTAGTTACATTTTTAATATTTGGCCCCAAAATTGAAAATATTTGTTGTAGTACAATGAGATGCTTTTGATTTGGCTCCACGAAGCCCTTCTTTAAATCCTATATGTGCCTAAGCTTTAGATTAATCTAAATCATAAGGAAACACTTTGACTTGTTAAAAACTTTTTTAAATGTGGTAACAGCTATGGCTATTTGCTTTGTTTCTTTTTGAAGTTGATAAGTAAAATCTTTTCCCTGGGAGTTTATAATAGAAATTTTCTTTTGGACGAACTTGTTTATGCTTTGATTTGAGTAAAATATTACCTGTGTTCAATTTGTCATTTTAAATTCAGCTTGATAGGCGAAATTCTTTTTGTTGGCGAACTTCATCATAGCCATTTAGGGGCATATTCTGGTCAATAGCAGCTGGAATTTTTATGTCTTAGTATGCCAGAAATCTGCCTAATGGCCTCAATAGAAACAGAAATGACAGAGAAGACAGAGAAATCAAATTTAGCATTGAATGATTCATTTTTGTATTGCTAAGTTTAAGTAAAAGAGGTTTTATAAATTGCCACATCAGGTTTCTAGAAAGTTTTTTATCAAAATCTTGCTTTAGTGGCCTTACTGAAATGAAACTAAACTTTAATGCTCCTTTCTATAGCAAAATAAAGGTTAGTTACAATACTGAAATTTTAGTGCTAAATTTGGAGATCATCGGGTGATATTTACCCAACTTGCACATGAAAAATTTAAAGAATTCTCGACTTTTATACATGGTTATTCTAACTGTTTCAAGAAGAAAAGAAGAGGTTCTGCTACTTACACTTTTGTTTTTAAGGGTTTGCTCTGCAGTTATCAAATTCTTGGAACTTTGATATGCATTTGTCATGCAATTGCTCCTTTGTATTTTGATATGGTTGATGGTATAACAAAAATGAACAGGTGGGGTTGCCCTCCAAGCAAATTCCCATGGACATATTCTGCAAAAGAGACCTGCTATCTTCTGGAGGGTAAAGTGAATGTTTATCCTGATGGATCAGATGAAGCTGTTGAAATTGGTGCAGGTGACTTGGTTGTGTTCCCCAAAGGAATGAGCTGCACTTGGGATGTTTCAGTTGGTGTAGACAAACACTACAACTTTGAATAGTACTCTTTGGTGAACTCTATGTAACCATCTCTATCTCTTATATAAATAAATATATTGTCATCTACTGGTACTGAAACTATTTGCTAGCTCTATGAATTTGATGATAATCATGCCTTGCAATTAGTTACTGATTTTGTTCACCTGAATATTAGGTTTGCTTCTCTCTCTCTTGCTGTGTGTCAGAGTGTGTGTTTATATGGTTGCATAGAGATGAACAATGTGGACTGAGTTACTTGAATTCATCTTCAGATCGACTGTATGAGGATCTGATGTTATTATTTTTATAGAATAGTGGTAACAAATCTTTAATTAAAAATTGGCAAAACGCATTTTTAAACTTCTGAACTTTCACAGTTTTGACTATTAAGCCCCTAAATATTTATTAATGTACATCAAGTCCCTAGTCTTTTATTTTTTAACACATTGATGGCTTTTTTATGGCTGTTAGCGAGAGTGAATATCATGCGCGTTAAAAGTGCATAAAGACAGACAAAAAGGCAAAAAGCATTCTTAAGCCCTGAACTTTGACAGATTTGACTATTGAGCCCTTAAATTTTCAGAGTTGGCTATTGAGCCCGTGAAGAGGTAAGTTGCTTGATCTGTTTCTCCCCTCACATCTCCTCTTTGGTTCTATCATTCTTCTCATTAAAAAATCGCTCTGAGAAACATGAATCATGATGGATTTGGTTGATATAGATTGGGTTGATAACCCACTTGGTGATTTGAATCTTGGTCTCCAATTTCTATTTCTATATGTTTATCATAGTTGATGGAGACCAACAATAGTTTGTGTTTTTCATATTTGTATTTTTTTTATTTTTTTATTTCCATTATTTAATTTTGGTAGAAAACTTATTTTTAGATACTATTTAAGGTATTATATTAGTTTTTATTTGTTTCCCTATTTAAATTAGTTTAATTTGTTTTCTCATTTATGTAAATTTGGTGATTTATTTATCATATTAGACTCTTAAGATTTTTCTGGAGACTATTCACTATATATAATCATGTAAGTTTTAGGGCTGAAAGAGTTTTTGATAAATTAAAATAACATTTCTGTGTGAAAGTTGTTTCTTCCAATTTTGGTATTCTTTTGAATCAACGAATTTTGATGCCTATCAGTCTGATATTCATATAGAATCAATAGACTTTTAGAAGGTTTTCGCTACGTCAGTTAATATCAAAGCTTGCGTTAGTTCCTTTAAAACTATGTCACCAAGGAGAAGACGCCAGACTATACCTATAGAGTCGGTTTATAACCGTTATACAGCAACTCAGATGGAGCAGCGTATCATGAACAAAATAGAGGAACGTATGACACGAGTGATGGGTCAGTTAACTCAATGGGTGAATGAGCTTTTGACAGATCAAATATTTAATTTTCATGCCTCAGAAATAATGTCAATTATTAATTGGGATTTATCTGTAGTATTTAATAATTATTCTGATGAAAAAATATTATTATCTACTGTAATAGTTTCATCATCTATTGAGAATCATAATAATAATATCGGAGAATTACAACAAATTAAAATACTAATTCATAAGAATGAAAAATATTATTATAAAAATTCATTCTCTGTTAATCTTTCTATTGCATTTAATTTTTAATTCATCAAAAAAAATTAATTGAAATTTATATTGAAAGTTATTGGATAGATTGGATGGAAATTATAAGGAAAATTGGAAAGTTTCACATTTTAGATGAGTATTTTACGGCCATGTGTATTCAATATAAAGCTTTTTTATCTAAGGATTTTTTTTATGATAATGTTGCTGCAAATTTGAGAATAAATTTTATTTACCCTAAAGATAATGATGGAGACTAGCAAGAGTTTGTGTTTTTTCATATTTATATTTTTGTATTTTTTATTTTTTGTATTTAATTTTGATAGGAAACTTATTTTTAGATGTTATTTAAAATATTATATTAGTTTTTATTTATTTACATATTTAAGTTAGTTTGATTTGTTTTCTCATTTATGTAAATCTAGTGATTTATTTTTTTTTAAAAATAAATTATTATATTAGACTCCTAGAGTTTTCTGAAAATTATTTATTATATATAGTTATGTAAGCATTAGGGTGGAAAGAGTTTTTGATTGAATTAAAATATTTTTTTATATGAAAGTTGTCTCTTTCAATTTTTGATATTTTTTTTAATTAACGAATTTTGATATCTATTAGTCTGGTATTCATCTAGAATCAAACAAACTCTTAAAAAGTGTCCGCTACATTAATAATATAGGATAATACTGACTTATTGGTTCGATTTTGCAAGGATCACAAATGGTAGTGCATAACTCCTCTTTTTTTTTTTTATTTCCTGTTTTTATATTTTCTTTATAATATTCTTCTTTTATTTATAAAAAAGTAGGCACATATATTAATTTTTCTGATTTTAATTTGATTTTTTCCTCAATGTATGGAACCAGCTATTTCCTCACTTTCTAAGTAAACATTTGATCCCAAGAAAGTGGATTCTTAAAAAATATTTTTGCAACGTGCACTTGAATAAAATAAGGGTTAATTGTAATTTTCTCCATGTAAAATAACCCATTACACTAAATTTCTCCTGATTTTTTAAAAATACACTAACTCTCCTGACAAATGTTATAATATACTATTAAACCCTTCCGTCTAATTTTGCAATTAGTCAACTGTTAGTCAACCTTATAAGGGTAATAAAAAGATCAAAATGCCCTTATCCTTTATTTTTAATTAATTAATTAATTATATATATATATATATATATATATATA
>CANXYC010499404.1:0-17416 GCA_948193065.1 Aleurites moluccanus
TATATATATATATATATTTTTCGATTTGACTAGTTCAGTTTCGATTAAATTTTTGATCATTTATTTTCATCGGTCCGATTTTGAAAATATTATTATAAACTAAAAATAAAAGCATATGTGCAAGAGAGTGCAATATAAATAATAGTTCACATCTTTTTTGCTAATTTTTCTCTCAAAAAAGGCCAAAAGGATTTTTCTTTTAAAAAGAATAATATTTAAGCAAATAATGGCAAGAGTGTGTCATAATATATATGTTTTATTTGAATTGTTTTGGGAAAAAAAAAGTAGACTCTTATACTAAATTTAAGCTTATTATCTCACATTTATACATAGTCTAATTATAAATATATATATATAATATAGTATATAAATTAAAATATAAATATATTTAAATTATAATTTTTATATTATGAGATAGATATTAATTATTAAACTAATTTAATAATTATTTCATAGAAAATGCTTAGAATTGAAAATAGACTAAGATCCAATTAATTTTAATCAAATTTAATTAATTAGAAGATAAATTTATTGCGAGAATTCATATTAATTTTAATTTGCCTAAAATCCAATTAATTTTTAAAAGCGAATTTAACAAATTCTAAAACATAATTATTTCATTTCATTTATTTACAGCTTGCAGATGATATGAGGCCACATCCAATGGTAATCAATGTTCTCACAAAGCTAACCAATGTTATACCAACTTGGAGAATAATCCCTTCTAAGGATATTATTGATGTTGCATTTAAAGAACCTGAAGTAAGAAAACAGGTATATATAAATTTATTTTCTTTATCGGATTAAGATACAGCAGTTTTTTATGTGACTCATTTTAACTATTTAAAAAATTTTATAAAATTTTTTAAAAATTATATTTTGATAGTGTTTGATGTAATAAAAATTATTGATGTATTTTTTATGTTAAACAAAAATTATTTGGACAGTTAAAAATGTATTATAAATACGTTAAATCTAGACCGTTAAATATAATATATAAAATTTATAATATATTTTTAACTGTCCAAATGATTTTTGTTTAGTATAAAAAATATATCAATATATTCATTACATCAAACACTATCAAAATATAATTTTTTAAAAATTTTATAAAAATTTTTAAATAGTTAAAATGGGTCACATCAGGGATTGTTGTGTATTCAATTCTTCTTTATCAACTTTAAATTTTATTTTCAAATTACTTCTTAAGAAGAGGCGAAGTCAAAAAATTAATTTTAAAAGACATAAAAATTGAATTTAAGTGATATATATAAAATTTTTTTTGACTTGTGACTCAAACTCACCTGAACCACCACAATCTTTCGTACCTGCACATACTGGTTTTGGTTAATTGTGCATATAATAATGCAGTTTATATGTACTATATTGTAATATTGATTTTAAATTAATTACAGATCAGAGCAAACCCATATTGCTACAAAGGGAGACCTCGCTTGAAAACTGGATATGAACTTTTCAGAACTACAATGGATCTCGAGCAAAGGCTTCATGAGGTTTGTATTGCTCTTTTTTTTTTTTTTTTTTCAATTGAAAGAATGAAAAGAGAAACTTTGATTATCCACACTATATGCAATTATATCGAATTCCTCGCCCCCATAAACAAATTAAAAAAAAAAAAAATCTAACTATGTGAGTGACGAGACTCAAATACTATATTAAACTTTAATCACTTTAGCTTTGTTCCAATGTGGGATCTTTTAATTCTTTGCATATTATTTTTACTAAGTAAACCATAAGAAACAATCCATATTTGTAAGGTCCTACTATTAGCTAGCTAACCAAGATGTATTATTGTATGTTATGATTTGATTAAAATAGGTATCATTGCCATTTCTGGTTCTTCATGGTGAAGCAGACAAAGTGACTTCTAGCACTTGTAGCAAACAACTTCATGAAGTAGCTTCAAGCACAGACAAGACAATTAAGCTATATCCAGGAATGTGGCATGGCCTTCTTTATGGAGAGCCATTAGAAAATATTGAAATTGTTTTTAAGGACATTATTGCTTGGTTAGAGGAAAGAGCTAACCTTGGAAATACAAGGTTAGAGAGAGAGCTAAAACAAAGAAATGATGATTTGTCCAAGTGAATTAAAGAGAGACAACAACAACAAACTTAGCAAGCATAATTAATAGGCAATTAAGAAAAAAAAAATGCTTCTAATTCTTGTTTGAAGTAGGCTAGTAAGTTGTTATTCTTTATATGTATGGCCAAATTTTGTTAAAGAGTGAACTCTATGTATGGAGTTCATGTGTAGAGCTCATGTTAATGTGAGAAACTGAAAAATGTTTCTGTTTTGTTTAATAATTTCTTAATAAAATTAATATTTTTTTATTAATTGGAGTTAAATCTTATTATTTATCTTCTTCTTTTTTTTTCTTTTTTCTTTTTTTTTGTGAGATAATTAGGAAGAACTTGCATCAAGGTCATGATTACTGTAAATTTTAGTTTGGTTGCAGTCAAACCAGCATATTTGTAAGCACAAGCAAACATCTAGATCTAGTCTCAAGGCAAAAAGCTAGAAATTGAAGTAAATGAAAACAAAGAAAGAAATTGATCAATTCCAAAATTTAATTCTTAGCCCATTTTGAGAATTTAATTCTGGATTTAGAACTTATGGTTTTGGAAAATAATTGTAGGCAACTTTTAGAGCAAGGAACAAAAAGGGGAAACCATATTTAGTGAGAAATTTTTGCTTGATTAGTAATATACTGAACCAGTAACATCATCTACATAATACAAAACTCAGCTGCTTTAAGCCGATCAAGAAATCTATTTTAAGTATTATCATGGAATTCGGTAAATCAGTAGAAACAAGAGGGTATTTTTCTTTTTGTGTTGCAAGTTTTACAGATACCTGTAAAAGCAACCAAGCTAATACATTTCATTCACAAATGACAATTCATCTGCAGAATGGACCGCCTCAAGTTTCTGATATTGCCTCATGTTTCCAGATAGCCTTTTTTTTTTCATTGATAAAATGGATAAAGCTTGTCCTTGCATTAAGGTCTGTCCTCGTCTAATTATCACATCTGAATTTCTTAAACAATCATAAGCGCATTCACCTTAGTGTTACTAAGGCTGACTGATTCTTTTCTGAATAAACTCCAGTATCAAACCACCTGCACACATAAGACCAAATTTTCCATGAACATTTATGTATGAAATCTAAATTCATAAACATGGTATGTTAATACTATTAGTGCATGGAGTCAACAGAAAATACACGAGTGAACATGCATAAACATCATCATACATTCATAAGAACAAGTTTATGTTCCAGTCCTTCAATTCTAAACCGTTGTGCAGAACCAAAATATAACATAATCAAAGTTGAAAAACAAAAGGGCACCTTCAAGCATATCCTTCCTTAAATGATCTTATTTCGAACTTCTTCAAGTTTCTTCAGTATCTCTCCAGGAGTTCTATCCAATTCATCAGCAATTTTTCTCTGTATATCAAGAGGCAGAGTCGGGAACTGCTCGCAAAGATCCCCATCAGTCACATCCTGCAAAATGATGGAAGGTACGGATTAGCACGACCCAAAACGAATCAAGATAAATTAATGAATACAGTAATAGCAGAAAATAGTTTTCTTTGAAAAAGAATAAATTAAGAGCCATGCCAAATTATTGTAGTTTTGAAAGGAGATCGTTTTAATAGCATTTCAAACTCATCTTGTACTACTACAACTAAAAAAATAGGACCATGTACTATGACTTACCTTAACTGGAAAATAATCAGATCTATATCTCTTCCACACAAAGTTGGATGATCCTGTCTTAAATGCATCTCCAAGTGTGAAAAGAAGTCCACATCATCTCTAGAGGTGAACGGAAGCAGTGCCGCCAAACTCCCCATCACTGTTCCGTATGTGATGCACTCTCCACCACCTGGAATTAGTGATGCTTTCTGCAGGCTAGTAATCACATCACCAACATGAAACTGTACTATCTCCTCTACCTTGTTTAGAGCTCCATTAAGCTTCCCCTGTTCCCACTTTATCTTTCCACCAGTTGGATCTTCCTCTATCTCATCAGAAACATCATGTGGCAATCGCACAAAGCAGACATTCCCAAACTTGTCTGCACCTGCAATAGTATCAAAATCTATGTGGTATGATGCAGTTAGCCATCTTGGAGCAGAATCATCAGCGAATATATAAAGCAGGTTTTCGTCCCGCCTATACTTGCAGAAATGGAATGATTGCAAATACATCAGAAGAAAAGTGGTCAGTGAAACTACCGGATCAGAAAGAAATAAAAGCATGCAAACATAAACAATGAACAAATATCTAAAAGAAATTATGAAATGTCTGAATTTGATTATTTAGAGAACATACCTCTTGAATATCACCCACATAAATCCTATCACGATAGGTGTGAAGAGAGATGATAGTGTTGGGGGAAGGCTTATTCTCACATTTCCTAAGCAATCTCTTCTTCCCCAAGTCATACTGTCTGAGCACAGATCCTATTTCTGCAAGTTGTCTTCCCTGAAACTGGCATAAAGCAAGTGGTGCACCTTCATCTACCAACTTATGCAAAAGTTATAAAAGAGTTCTGCAAAAGTTCCAGGGTTCTCCCATCATCTACCAACTTATAAATGTGAATGAAACCTTCCGGGCATAAACTGAAGTCCCTTAGCAGTACCAACAGCTAAAAGAGTTCCATGCTCTTTGTCATGGTAATTTACAGTGCACACACTAAATGCAGCTTCATTGCCCTGAAGCTCCAGCAGACAAGTTGTGGCTGCTGTCCTTGGATCAAGAGCTCTGATGCAAGAACCCACTTTTCTGATTCTGCCTTTGGATAACCATACTGCTCATAAGAGAGAGGATCATCTTTATCTTCATCGTCACCACCACCATTCTCCATCTGCTCAGCACTGGCACTTCCATTTTCCCCCATCCCAGCAGCCTCAAAACACTCTTTCGCAGTTTCACGCTCTTCTGCTGTATACGCTCCTTGTCCTTGATAACTCTCAATAATAACCAAATGTTTCTTCTTAGTTTGAAGCACAAATTTTCTGGATGTATACCTCAAAGCTATTGCAGTTTCATTAAATGTTTCTCCCAATTTTTCAATAGTAAAAAATCCTCAGTGCATCACCAGCTACAGAAACCACACCTTCCAAATACTGATCAGATGAGAATGAAGCAGCAAATTCAAGAGTCTCATAGGAAAGGGGTGTTAAAAGGAAATGCCCTTGGTGAATATAACCAAGCCACGGCCGACTTGATAAGCACAACATTGCAGGCCAGTCTCTCACAATAATGGAGAAGAGCTTTGGTGCCCTCAACCCCAAGAATCGAGAACGAGAGTCAGAAAGCTGGCATTTCACCATGTCCACCACTGTCCTGAATAGTTTTCAGTCAGTTTTTACTGTTAGTGTTTTATTTGCTTTTTATAATTTAAGCCAAAATTACAATATTTTTGTAAAATTCACTGCCCTCATAAAATATAAACAATTTCGTCCTCAAAAATTATATACAAAAAAAGAAAACATTTTTCCTTATCCATTCAAACCAACATCAATGGCAACAATTCTGCAACTCTCAACGACGCCGTTTCCTTCTCCGCGCTCATCATTTCCATCTAAATCCAAGCCTCACTTCTCCTCCTTCACCACTCGCGCCTCCACCGACGATGATCCCCAACAAGAATCACTACCACCAGCACCCAACTCCGACGGCGACCCCTTCGAGTCCCGTCTATCAAAGGTTCGTCTCCGGTACCGGAGTGGAACCGGGAAGAAAGCAGAAATCAGGAAGTCTAAGAAAGAAGTATCGAAATCCGGGTCAGGATCGGGATCCGGAATGTACCTCCCACCGGTGGGTTTAAAGGAACCCGTTTCTGGTGAATTGAAAGTGGAGTTCGGGTTTAGCCAGTATAGTGAGCGGGTAAACGGGCGGATAGCGATTTTGGGGTTAACGGCGTTGATATTGGTGGAGTTGGTGACAGGTAAAGGAGTAATTAACTATCACACGCCGGCCATAGTGTTAATTCAGGTGTATTTTGTGGCAGCGGTTTCAGCTTTGTATGTTAAGTATGAGAAGGAGAAGGTTAGCGTATGGCCTCAATCTTCTCCAGCTAAAGAATGAACTGAGAATTTCTAATTTCTCTCTCTTTATTTATTTTTTTTTAATACGTGTAAATTTGGTTTTGTTGTGGTAATTATTTGGGATTTTTACGTTAATTATGTTTGTTTAATCTATTAATTAATAAATAAAGCCTATAAATATATAATATAACGATAAATATATATTTTTATAATAATAAATTTAAAATCGATTATTTCTCTTTAATATAAAAATAAAAATTAATAGATAAAAGTCAGTTTTTATAAATTGGAAGGGATTTTTTAAATTTGATTATTTAATTTAGTTGGAAATTCTATGGTAATACATAATTTTACTATAATTAAAGTGAGGATTAATTAAGGATTTAACCATTCTTTAAAAATCCAAACTTATATGTTGAAATTAAATGATGGAATACATCTTTTACCCTCCTATATTTATCAGGATTAGTCATTTTATTTCTTTAATTTTTTTTTTTATTAGAAGTTAATAGGCAAAAATAATATTGTAGCACAATAGGAGTAGCCTTTCTCTTAAAATTTATCACTAAATTGATATTAAGTACTTTGGCTTGATTAGTTTAGCTGTTAGATGGTTTAGTTTAGCTATTAATTATTATTGATAACTGATTATTATTAATAATTATTAGTTGATAGTTAATAATTAATTATTTTAAATGTTTGTTAAATTATTATTAATTATTATTATATTTAATAATTATTAATGATAAATATTAATATTTATTTTTTATGTAAATATTATTTTTAAAAAAATAATTTAATTTTGTTATTTAAATAAAAATTTTTTGAAAAAAAATTTAAATTGAAATTTTTATAAACATTGTTAGAAACCAAAAAGTTTTTGCCAAACGCTCAGGAAAATCTGCCTTTGTGCGGTGTTTTTACAGATTTGACTAATTAGGATAAACAAGCATTCAATAAACTCCATTTATCAAGTTAAAATTTTAAATTGGGAAAGTAAAGTAATTAATCATGATAAGTTTACGAGATAAATAAAATAAAACATATAAAGGAAAATAACATTATCCCTCTCCTGATTCATAGTATATTATGGATCATGGAACCTAGGTTAATTAAAATGATTTTAATATTTTTTTATTAATAATAAATTCATAAAACAACTTTTATATATATATAAAAATAAATTTCTTATTAATGAATCATACCATTGCAAAGATAAAATATTTGTCTACATCGAAAATAAAAATTTAATTTATACACTCAATATAAATAAATATTTAATATTATTTAATTTTTTTTTTTTATGAAAGAACACCAATATTCTTTTTTATTTTACATATATTTTTTTTTATTAAATGAGTATATATATTCAATATAAACAAGTTTTTTCCATCACAAAGAATTATCAGAAACATGAACAAATTGAAGAGAATATCACTCGGAATTTTTAAAATCAAATCATGGCTATTAATATTTTCTTGTTAACCCTAAACCTTAACCTAACTATTGAGTCCAACTGAAAATAGGCTTATAATGAACAATTCTACAACCTAAAAGGAAGGGAATCAACACTTGTCTATTTCGTGCTCAAAAAATCATTATACTGTATAACAAACAAAACATACAACAAGGCTATTTGTTCTTATTTACTTCCTCCCCTCCAGTAAATATTTATCATGTCCAATATTCCCCAACAATGAATGTACCATTGTTTTAAGACCAAAAAAACAATAAAAGGGAATAATCTAAAAATCATATGTGATCACCATCTGCAATTCTAGGCAATACATTTCTACGGGGAATTTGTGCCCTATTTTCGTCGTGTTTCATTTTTATACATCTGTGATCTTCCCTCTGTAACAAGTTACAAGCAACGCCTTGCCAGCTCGACCTATGAGTTTCCAGTCAGGAAAACAACCCAATCTTTGGTTGTACATCATATTTAGTTGAAGGATGCACAATTTCCATGATTTTTTTACTAATGCAGTCAAAATACAATTAGATACAATAACCTTGCTACAAGGATGTCCGTGTCAGAAAATCATTAACTGCAAGACTAGCATCTCCATGGGATACAGCATCCTCAGGTTCTGGAATGTATAGACTAGAAGATGAAGCCTGCACCATGATTGGTGGGTTAAATATCAAATCAAACAAAGTAATCAGTGAACTAGTATGCATGTAAACCAAACATCCAAAATCTTTCAACATGATCGGCAGGTTAAACATATACTTGCAAACTATAGGGAATTATATTTACATAGTCAAATGGATCAAAAAAAACTCGAGTACTTTTATAGTCAAATGGGTCAAGAAACTTAGTCTATTTAGGCAATAACTAGAGATTATACTCGTATATTTTTCGGGGGTTAAAATTTCACAATCTCTTCTGTGATTTATTATAATCAGAGTCTTCAAAATTGCAATTAGTTGCCTTGTGAAGCCAAGGAAACTCTGATACCATTGTCTGATGAATACAACAATGGAGAGGCAGTTAGGGGATAATCCACAGGGCTGGATCAATTTGCTCTCACATCAAAATTGATTTGGAAAGAGTAAACCCTAACCCTAATTAGGTCAGAGTATGGGAAATGAAAAATAGAGAACTAAAAGATATCAAATGCTCAGCCAATAGGTTGGTATGTTGGTGGCGCAGCCACAGAAAAGAAAAACCAGCAATTTGGTGTGCCCATTGACAATATTACTGCAAATCTGCCCCAATCCAAGCCTAATATTAAATCTAACATCAGCACCATATTATTGTTCCTGCATCAATTATGGCTCTCCTGATGGATTAGCCATCTTCCATTTCTGAAACCAGAGGATACATACTTGTGATTTCACTCAAATATGAAAAACATCAGCAAAATTTTCCTTCACCTTGCCAAGGGGGAAAAGGCGAGTTTGCAAAATTTTCCTTCAAATATGAAACCAACTGAGGCAGTAGATGAGTTCAGAAAAGGGAGGGAGCAAGGAGGAAAAGCTTCATTTAGACCCTTAGACCTTAAATAGTTGAAAGTAAATGGCAACCAAATCTTGACAGGATTGAACTTCAAAAACTTTTCTTATAGAGAACTAAAATAAGTAGACCATGGTTTCTTAATTTTTTTTCTTGAAATGCAAATTCCATTAAAAGAAAAGTTTAAAGTTGAATATACCTTTGTATCAAGCAGCATCTCTCCATTACTATCTGCCATAAGGCATGCACCGTGTGCTTTCAACCACTCTACACATTCCTCTAATCCAGCTGAGTCCTTCTGGTCATTTCCTTCACCTGCACTGGAGAAGCCCAAAACCTGTGCAATGTATGAAACAGGTACTGTAGGGCGATATGACCGTGATATGACACTTACAGCCTTGTACCGCATCTTTTCAACACAGAGATCTGCAGAAATACAAAAATTATCATGACCTTATCTCACATATTGAATTAGCAACTTGATACAAGGGGAGAATTTCAAAAGTATACCCACCCATGAGGCATGTGTTCAAGTTAGGAGCTGTTTTATACAGTCTGAAGAACATAACGTAGTTTCCTGAGGTGACAGCTGCACGAACTGCAAGAGCATGGTCTACAGCTTTATCCTTCTTTGCTTCTGCTGTTAATCTGGCAACTCAAACAGCAAAATTATATTATCACGCAAGATCAGTTTAAGTAGCATTTAACAGATGAACAATAACCTGCTTACTATGAATCTAATGTCAGCAGCGCATGACAAGCTATGTGCATTTTGCACGCATACAAAAAGGAAAAAGGTATTTATGCATGAAAAAGAAAATTCTCAGAAAATATGCAATCTGGATAAAATTTTAACTACTTTTGCAAATATTTAGATCCAATGTCCACATAAACATTGAAAAAGCTTTGGTTATTCATGTTTACTAGCATAGCTCGGGAAGTTGTCTGCATTCAACCAGACACTGGTGATTGACCACAGAAAGCTACATCAGTAAGCACAGAACAGACTGATATAAGCAAATGGAAGATGTGGTTTTTCTTTTCCTTCATAGACTCTTTGTACAGCTAATGAAGAAAAATTAAAAACCTTTTGGAACTTCCTTAAAAGAAAGAAATTAGTAGCTGTGGTGCCTAACATAGGGTGCTGTAAACACTGATAATGGTGCTTTATATGTTGTGAAAGAAAGAAACAAGGAAAGAAGGGAGAAAGAGAAAAGAGCAACCCAGAAGGCAAATTAAACTTCCAACATACTAAAAAAAAAAAGCATATTAAACTTCATAGAAAGGAAGAAATTAGTAGCTTCAGTGCCTAATATAGGGGTGATGTGAACAGTACCAGTGGTACTTTGTGCCCTGTGAAGAATGAAGCAAGAAAAGAAGGGAAGAGAGAAAAGAACAATCACAGAAGGAAAATGAACCTTCCAAAACACTCAAAACAGCATATTAATCAGTCTAAGCCTAAGAAAATAACCTAGCGGCAATAATATTTATAGATTCCTAAAGAGAATTCCTTGCTGTATTAGGAATATTCACATGCAATAAAAATTCTAAACCAATAATAAATAAGATGCAAACAGTTTTCTAAGTTTCACAGAAAATATTTCCAAAGTTCAAGACATATAGAATAACTGATCAGTGGAATATAATTTTACAACCATGGGCCAAGAATTAATGTTGTTCTTTTCTGAAATAGAATTAAACAGCAGTGGTTATTTTGTAATAGAGCTAAAAACAGTTGCCTTTGTTGCTGTTGTTGTAAAGTAAATATCATAATCAAGTAATCAACCACCCATTTCCAAAAGTGAACATTTTCGTAATACTAAAACATCGTCCAAAAACTGCAAGTGATTTTTACAAGTAAAATATTTAACATAGCAAAATGTTCTAAAGTTGTAGTTTAGAACAGTGGGACGCTTCATGAAAGCTGAAAATGAAACATCAAATAAAGCTGAAAAACCAGTCAATTCTCTGTGCAATATTGCAAAACTATAAGAATGGGAAAAATCTTAGGACATGACTTATCATAAGTATCAACAGATACAATAATATGGGGGGAAAACATCAATATACAGACAACTTACAAGTTCATGATCAAGAAATTGTGTAAAGATGAATTTTGAGCAAGAACATAAATCAAATAGAATTATATCCAAAACCACAATCATGTGAATTTCACTAACCTTGACATTGATGATACAAGATCTCTGTTGTTATTAGGGTGCAAAATAACACAAAGTAAGTTGTAAGCTGCAAATTCCATATGGCATCCTTTAATTCCTTCAGCGTAGAGGGTTTTTAATTGTGATTGACACTGAAAAAAAGAACTCAATTGAATGTAAGCATCAATTTAAATTACATTTAGCATATACCAAAAGCATTATAAGATGATATTGGAAAAACGGCTTCTTGATTGTTTCATATATCTTTCTGAGCTTTTAAATTTACATATCATGGCCATCAAATCCGTGCCGCTTAGGTTTTCAAATTGTAATACAACCCAACCTTCTAGCTTATAAACGACTGACATGCATAAGCAGTAAAGATCACACTTGATATAAGCATCAGTTTGGTGTAATATTTGGAAAAAGGCCAAGAGATTATGCTACAATTTCACCAAGTTGAATTAAAGATGGGTAGATGACAGAGGAGATCAGGAGTATAAGTAGAGACATTCAAAATCACCTCTTTACACACTTCCCACCCCCCATTTTTCTATACATTTTCAGAAAATTTAGCTGTTAAAACATTCTTCGACAGATATTTTAATGGTCTTGATTGTAGCACACAGACATAACACACACATATCCAACAGCCAGCTGTAATGTCACATTGAAAATGACAACTAATTCCTTAGAAGAAAAGGAGGCTGAGCCTTAACTGGAAAATTATTACTGAGGAAGAAGACCATAGACCCATGGATGCATGTGCAACGCCAGACGAATAAACAAAAAAAGAGAGCAAAGCTTGAAGCAAAGACCATCATCATAGATAGAATAAAATGTTGTTCAACCATACTATAATGCCACCAACCTGATTATATTCAGGCAAGTCCCCTACTTCCATTGCTAACCGAGCATGAGTTTCATATACCTGAAAATAAGTAAAAAATTAGCACCAAGTATGAAAGATCCACAGTTCTAATATATATGCCCATACCTAAGCTCAAGTAAAGCTTTAATTGAAAATAACATGAAACTTTTGAAATTAAACTATCAAATATACCTTGACTGTCAGCTGATTTCGTATTCGCTGTACAGTTAGATCTTGGCGAATAGACTTCAACTGATCACATTTATAAAGGTAGTTCTTCTGAGAGTTTTGAACCATAAGCAGAGCTTTCTCTAGCACTTCTTCTGGCCTCACCTGTAAAACAGCATAGCCTTTAATCAAAATAATTGCATTTTAAATGGACTCTTAGACTTTGCCACCTAAAGGAGGGAAAAATGAGAAAATACAGAAAAGACATTGGATATTTACAGTGGAAGGATCGGGTGCAGAAGTGAGGCGCAAATAACGTTTCTCAATTTCCTGGCAGGTCCCTTTAACAGTTAGAGCATCCCAGTCAATGTCTTCAACAGCCCTGCTTCCACCATTATCAAAGTTTTTGCTAAGCATCAAGGCACTAGCCCGTTTACTGTACAAACTTCCAGCTCCAGCATTTTTCAGTTTGAAGTAATTAATTTCTGATCGATGTCCTTGCCCTTTATCAAATCGCTTAGAGCGATTTTCTCTTTTCTTTTTCTCTTCAGGTGAATTTGCAAGTGCTATTGCACTAGAATAATAAGCTGTTAAACTTTGTTCCTTATCACTATCACTTGATGCATCACCATTTTCAGCACTAATTAAACCATCAACAGCAAGGCGTTGCCTCTTCAGTGGCCTCTGGACACTTTTACTTGGAGTTTTCTGCTCTGATAAAGAGAACTTGATGTCCCTGAAAGCATCATCCTTGCCTTCAGAATTCCCACTTGAAGGCTGTATGGTGAAACAAGATTACTATGATCAAAACCAGATTTAACTAACACTAAATTGCTTGAAATACAAGAGCTAGAAATAACACTGGATTTGTCAGCTACTTTCACACTGTAAGTACTAAAGAGCAGAAGAGGAACGAAAAATATACCTTTCTATCCCAAACACCACATTTTACAATATCATTACCAATGGAAACAGGATTTTCAACCATTTTCTCCTCAGGTAAAGGCTCCCACCTACTTTTGGATCGC
The DNA here is from genome assembly GCA_948193065.1 of Aleurites moluccanus. NCBI lineage: Eukaryota > Viridiplantae > Streptophyta > Magnoliopsida > Malpighiales > Euphorbiaceae > Aleurites > Aleurites moluccanus. The sequence continues at coordinate 13,269 of CANXYC010499404.1, forward strand.
TTACTTGGACTCCTTTTGTACTTTGGTAATGTGGCAACAGCAGTTGACGATTTTGAACTCCTATGACCAAGAAAAATATTAAGAATTCAAATTACTGGAAACGACAATTTGTTTTCAAATTATCAAAATCTTAATGAATGCAGAGAGGCTAGCAGACGCTATATTACAAGAATGAAGAGAGGACAGAAATAACGAGATGTAGATAGATGCAGAATACATACTCCTTATTGGCAAAATCAGGGTTTGGTAATGGAAAAAGAGGTTCAGTATCCCAGTCTCGAGTGTGAAGTGTACCATCAGCAGTTGCCCTAGTAATAACCTGGACAAGAAGAAGAGAAACATTGCTAAAAGTGTTGCCAAAATTCAAAAGAAAGCACTACACAAACAAGAATAATAAGAAATTATGCATAATGCATGTATTAGATATCCAGCTAGTGAAGGTCAATAAAAATAAATGAGCAAGGACAAATAACGAAATTGTTTCAAGAAACAACACTGAGCAGATGTGGCCTCAATTAGATATTAATGGTGGAATCTATTCCCCTAACAAAAGCTAATATCAAGTTCTTCTGAATGTAATTGATGAAGAACAAAATAACATGAACAGTGATTTTAAAAGAAATGTGAGATCATTAACAGAAAGGTGATGATGAAATATTGTAGTTGTGCACAAACAGTTATAAACAGTATCAAAAATTTTATTCCAGAATATCAATATAGTGCTGAGAAAAGCATCCTTTAAGCATTTCATTATGTTAGGTGTGCTTTATATAATATTCAGTATTCAGTATTCAGTATTTTTTGGATCTCTTACCCATGATTTGGCATTGCACAACCCTGCATTAACCAAGACGTGGGCAGATCTTAGAATGAGCAGCAGGAACATGGTTCCACTAAAATTTGAGAATTTGATTAAACACCTTTATTCAAACAAGACTCCTTTCATATTACTAATTCATCATTTTTCCATCAAATGATTTGCGGACTGCAAATTGCCAAATGTTCACTTTGCTTTTGAATCATGAGTAACAAAAGGCATCAGGTGACTTTTTCTTTTTCACAACAAATCAATAATAAGATGCATTCTAAACCTAGGATTAACCAAGAGGAAGCTGTAGCAAAAGCAAGAATGACAGTGGGAGTGTGAATATTAGAGCATTAGAAAATGTTGGCAATTAAAACCATATTGAGAATCCTTATCTCTCATCCATATATAAAAAGTCTTCTAAAAAATTAATTATATTTGCCCAGGCATTCGAATTTTCATATATAGTATCTTATAATTGCAATTGAAACTTCCATATCCTTCAATATGTGTGTGTGTGTGTGTGTGTGTGTGTGTGTGTGTGTGTGTGTGTGCGTGCACATGCATAGACTAATTAAAAATATGTATTAGTTTATTGGCTCATCCACGCTATACGCTAGGAAATTAAAAAAAAAAGTAAGAAGCTATATGAGGAATTAATCCTGTGTTCTACTTTTTCAGAAAGCAATCTTGAATACTCAAACTAATGAAAAATAAATAAGAGCAAAACAGAAAGGTGAAAAAAAAGAGGGAGAAAGAAATGCAAGTTAATGGGGGGAAAGTGCAAACCAGCCAAGTGATAAAAAGATTCAAAAAAGGAAGTAATGATAGTGAGATTCAATCCCACGTCAGTCAGGAAAAGGAAGAGGTTAGCTCAACATAAAGAATGACCAAATCAAGGCAAACAATTCAAACTTTAGATCACGCATCATCCAATAAAAAAGCCGCACTTGTATTTTGTTATAAAAAACAAGGCATTTCCCGAGTTGTATGGATGGGCTGACATGTAAAGTGCCTCCAATAAAGGTATGGATGTTTATTGACTGCTCAGCTTAAGAAATTTCCTGTCAGCTTGCAAAAGTGAACTCGTGAATTATAAATTTTGAATTCACAAATTGAAAGCAATTTTACTCTTGAAGTACGTAATTCACAGGTTGGAGGGCAATGTGCAGGTGGGATACAAATTTTGTACTCTGGATGAATACTTAGCTAATTTCTCAAACTTGTACAAAACATAAGAGATGTGTTCTCTATGCCTTTGGCAGTGACTTCAAATACAAGTTAAAACGAATTCATAGTTTCGTTCACAAGGATTAAGCTAAACATAATCAATTTCAAACTTAACATCATGCAAAGAAGGAAATACAAACTTGGGAGAAAGGTAAATCAACAAATATAATTTGAAATTTAGAAGTTAAAAACCGTAATCAGAACAACTTATAAACTATAATACTCACCTCCTTCATAACAGCCTGACAAGCTGCCATTTGTGGATCATTTTTACAGTGATCTTGACAACGTTTCAAAGCCCTTTCAACATAAAAGCGAAGAGAGTTGGGGAAGATACCAGGCTGCAAGCAACAAAAAGTTCACAATTGCTGCCTCAATCAATGATCAAGGTATTAAATATTAAAATGTAGATCGTAAAATTTGAGTGGATGACGAAGATGCTTATGGTCCCATGGCAAGAAATTATCAAAGGATTTCAGGCAACAATAGAAATGCATCTCAATTGTAGGAAAGTCAATTCACAAAAGATCAAGTGTTAACTGTCAACAGGAAAAACTTGATAAATAAAATACCTTGAGTATTGAGTCAGCTGCCTCATTAGACAGCACTTCATCATTTGGCTTTGGTATTGAAACAGCAATATAGGCAGGTTTTGCTGCTGCTGAAGCAGTTGCAGAGCCATCCTTTTCGGTTTTTGATAAACCCAATGCCAAATTTGAAGCAATTCTAGGATTTGTAGGAATCTGTAATTTGCTTACCCTTCGCGTGTCTAGTGATGGAGCTGTTTGTACAGGCGATTGATAATTCTGGGGCACCTGATGAGCAGCAAGAGATTGAAATTTCTGGGGCACCTGGTGAGCAGCAGGAGATTGAAAATTCTGGGGCATGTGTTGAGCAGCAGGAGACTGAAAATTCTGGGGCACCTGGTGAGCAGCAGGATATTGTGAATTAGGACCTTGAGGAACAGTCTTTTGTTGTTCGTGAAAATTATCATAAGAAGATTTTGAATCCAAAGATTTTTGAAAGAGTGGTTGCATAGGACTAGCATGATGATTTTGAAAACCCGAAGTTCCTTGATTCCAGTAGCTATTATGAGTACCACTAGTAGCTGTGTCACCCTGACATGAAAACCAGAAAAATGCAAATTTAGTAGACTAACCAAATTTTGAAATATGTAATGGACCCAGAGCAATTATGCATAGTCAACCACAAAACCAAATAGTGCAGAATGTAGATCTGAAAATTTATGTCGCAACGAGATATGTAACTCAGACCTTCACAATTTGAAGGGACAACTATGTGCGAACAAACCAAAAGCTCTGTTACAAAACTTGTATAGCATGAAATGCTGATGTTACAATATCTCATATATTCATAATCAAAGATAGAAGGAATCAAGAATAGCTACTACTAATATAAAAATTTATAAAAATAGTCATAATCTCTCTCTCTCTAGCTGTGTCACCCTGACATGAAAACCAGAAAAATGCAAATTTAGTAGACTAACCAAATTTTGAAATATGTAATGGACCCAGAGCAATTATGCATAGTCAACCACAAAACCAAATAGTGCAGAATGTAGATCTGAAAAGTTATGTCACAACTAGATATGTAACTCAGACCTTCACAATTTGAAGGGACAACTATGTTGTATAGCATGAAATGCTGATGTTACAATATCTCGTATATTCATAATCAAAGATAGAAGGAATCAAGAATAGCTACTACTAATATAAAAATTTATAAAAATAGTCATAATCTCTCTCTCTCTCTCTCTCTCTCTCTCTATATATATATATATATATATATATGTGTGTGTGTGTGTGTGTGTGTGTGTGTGTGTGTGTGTGTGTCTCTCTCTCTCTCTCTCTCTATTTATTTATATATACATATATATATATATATATGTGTGTGTGTCTCTCTCTCTCTCTCTCTTTATATATATATATATATATATATATATATATATATATAAGGGACAACTATGTGCGAACAAACCAAAAGCTCTGTTACAAAACTTGTATAGCATGAAATGCTGATGTTACAATATCTCATATATTCATAATCAAAGATAGAAGGAATCAAGAATAGCTACTACTAATATAAAAATTTA